>JAJLRX010000221.1:127937-229049 GCA_030567275.1 Hanseniaspora lachancei | reverse complement strand
ATGATGGTTGTCCAGCTTCTTGGGGTGACGTGACCTTAACAACTCCATTGTTTTATTTCCTAAACGATACCACCACCCTACTATATGCATGTAGGATCTCTGTTCAACTGGTAACCCACTAACTTCATCTTCGAAGTACTTGTTGTATCACATTTACCAAAATTTCGGCTGTTGAGAGGCCCAAATTCACCACAAAGTTTTTTTGCTTTGTTCAAATATAAAACACAAAACTATAAAAATTTCTCATGCACGAATTAAGTTATCAAAAATGGATGGATGTGTTCTTTAGTTTTTTTGATAAAGTTCTTTTGGGCAAAAAAAAAGAGCCTAATTAAGTAATGGTTTTAATAATTGCAATTGCTTGATACTATTTTCGCTGCTGTTGAAATAAGTTGAAGTCAAAATTTTTTTTCTCTCTTTCTTATACAAGTGTATAGGTTTAATTAATTTACAAGAGCACATCAACCAATTGAAATTACTTCTATTAACGTTTCTTCTTTTTTGAGTAATTTATTATAGAAGTTGATTTTAAGTATTTTTTGGAGATAGAGTGAATTTGAATTATATTATTGGAGATGACTAATTTCAAAATGTTTGAAGACAGGTTTATTATTTTCATATTGATAGGAATTTTTTTTTTCAAGTTTTTGGATACTGTAAATTGAGAAGAGAAATCATAGTTTTTTTAAGAGAAAATAGCATTGAGTTTTCTGCTTAATACAAGGTATGCTTAGATAATTTGTTGTTTTGTAAAAAAAATATGATTATTCAATCTTTTGTATTATCTTAGTATTTACCTTCTTGACACATAATATTGAATAGCACATTTGTGTACACTATAAATTAAATAGAATCATCTTTCAAACCACAGATACAAAATTATACCGGCTGTAATCAATTTTGCTAAAAGCTATAATTTTTAGTAGCAAATAACTAAATTTTTTATACATAAGTATTAGTGTGAATATATATTTGCAATTTGAAAATAAAATAAGGAGTTACCAAGATTGAGATTCATCAATAAAGCCAAAGTTCTTTCCACTCTTATCCTTGATGATGTTTGCCATATATTGTTTCTTAACTTGGTAAGAAACAGCCATTAAACCACAAGTCATAATTACAGCTGATTCTTGATTTTCAAAGGTTTCATTAACACAGTTCTTAGAGTTCATATAACATGCATGGAACTGTACCTTAGAATTAAACTTTAACGAAGCTTCATCCAAGCTACTTTCACTTGAGCTAGAAGAAGATTCTTTTGGCTTTATGGTTTCGGTCATTATGAACTTTCTGCAATAAATATTAATTTTTACATTCAGATCTTCCTTTTCTACAATAGTTTTGATTTCATCTTCAAATGCCTTGATAATAAGTGGAGATCTAACACCCCAATTTAATACATTTGTTTTGAGACTACCATCAAAAGTGTTTGAAGCTCTGTGGCTACTTAAGTAACCTATAGGGCCAGCAATACCGGTACCAGTAGTCATTATGGTCAATTGATCATGCTTGTTGGTAAAGTCTCTTTCACTGTGACCATATGGTCCTTCAATGCAAACTCTTAAATCCATTTTGGTTATTCCAAGCTTTTTGAATCTGTTATAAAGCTTCATACTAATGCCTTTTTTGACTTTCATGACAATGGCAAAATCATCAGAGTTCTGAAGCTTGACAAATGTAAATGGATGTGATTGCCAAAAACAGAAAGGAAGACCTACATACAAGAATCCAAAGTTACCTTCTTTCAATTTGAACAATGATTTATTGTAGTTGTTAATGTGAATCTTGATAAAAATGTCAGTCTTGTTGTCGTTCAAAACATCTTCATATAAAACAGCTGTGTTCATTCTATATCCGCCAAATAAGATAAACATGTTGAAGAATCTAAGCAGCTTTTCTAAAGACCAAACACCAATGTAAGGAATTACATATTGAGCTAGATCCAAAGGATTCAAATGGTACCATAATCCAGCAACAAACACAATCGCTAAAACAACATGGATGACATAAAAGATTTCGTAAAAGTGCTTTCTGACAAGACGGTGGTTACTTAAGATAACAATAGCAGCACCTGCAATAATGGTAAAAATACCAGCTCTCCAGTAGTCTTTTTTGTAGTTTTTGGTATATGCGTGATTTTGTACAGAGAAAATCCAGTAAGAAATACCATGTGCAGAAGCCAATATCACAGCCAACAAACCAAGGAACTTATGGAAAAAAATCATATCAGCTAGATTCCATCCAGTGCACCAAAGTAGAAAATTGTTTCTTGATGCCAGCAAAATAGAAAGGTTCAATGGGAAAACAGACAGGTAACCGGTTCTGTCCGCAATGTATCTAGCAATTTGAGTTGTTTTCTTTGGCCATAGGTAATCGTCATTCATAGAATGGTAGTTCCACAAAGAACCAACTAGTAAGATAATCATAGTGGAACCAATAGCAACACTTTTGGTAAAGTTGAACTCATTAGGGTCTATAAGAATATTGAAACGTTCCAAAACATCATAAACTTTTGAAAAGACTACAAATACAACTTTCCTTAGCTTGAATTCAACCCTAATAAAAGGTTTGGGTCTTATGAGTTTAAAAATTATTTGGTAAAGACCCAGCATCGCAAAATGGAAAAGCCAATAACCAAGAAATATTAAACCAAAAATAATACCCCATGAGTGGTTTTGCCTGTTTGTGTAGTAAGCCTTGTATGCTAAGTCGTAATTTTTTTGCTTAAAAGCAATTGGAGTTCTCAAAACTGCTTTAGAGACATTGAACTTAGGAATCTCAGTTGCATTTTTAATGTATTTGGTCACATTACTGTAAGATTCTTTAACATCCTCTACTGTAAAATGGAAATCACCTATATCCAAATTGTTACATCTTTGATTGAAGGCAGCGACAAAGTGATGAAGGTTTACATCGTTTTCAATAGCACAATATGACATGGCACCAAACGCAACAACATCTTTACATTGACAATTATACTTTTTGATTGTATCCTTTTTGCAATACATGGCTGACTTTGAAGTAGCAACCTTACAGGCATAAAATGGAGTAGTTTCACTAGCTTTGTCCCATTTATCGAATTCAATCTTCCCTAGAATGACTTGCAGTTGAGAAACAAAAAACAATAAAGAGAAAATCCTCTTAAATACTGACATATTTGATGTTTGGTTGTATAAACATTCTTACTAAGCATACTTTAAATATGATAAATACATATTTAGTTAAAATAACTTAGCTATTCAACATACTAACATAACATGTCTTTATATACTTGTCAAATTAAGAGTAAAAAGAAAATACAAATCACAAGAAACCCAAAAAAAAAAAAAGGAAATAATATTTTTAGTTTTTGATTATTGATGGCTTTCATGGCAATTCAAATATAACATATACACACCTCAAAAATGTATGTGAAATACAAGAATTTAATGTGGTATTTGCACCTCTTTTTCTCCAATTATCATTTGAAAATCATCCTAAAGGCAGAATCCTTCATGATTATTTTTTTTCTTTTTGAAATTTTATAGGTGAAAAAAAAAAAATCAAAAAGGGCAAAAAATCCTTTTGATGAAAATATTCCTAAGAAAAGAAAAAGATATGAAATCGGGGTGTAAATTACTGCAGCGTATAAATCATATAACCATAGTACAACTTTCAAAAAAATCACCGAATATGATTCATTACATCTTCTAAATTTTCAGCTATTATAAGGCGATGTTAGTGGAAAATAGAAACAACATCATCAGCAGATAATTGAATAATTGAAACGTTCTATGGGACATATCGAAAAAAAAGAAGATAAATACAAATATATAAAATAATAGCTGTAGTTTTACCATGATTGTGTTTCATCAATGAAACCGATGTGGTTGTTGGTTTTGTTTCTGATGACGTTTTCCATGTATTGCTTCTTGACTTGATAAGAAATAGACATAAGGCCACATGTCATTATTAGAGAAGAGTTGTTTTCTGAAAAGATTGAATCAACACAGTCGTTAGAATTCATATATCCTTGAACGATGTTTAATTTGCCTTTGAATGTGGCAATAAAATCTGACGTTGAGCTTTTACAAGAATCTGTTTCACTGTCCTTAGGCTTTATTTTATTCTCTGTAATGAGATTTTTACAATAAACATAAACATCAATGTTCATGTTTTTGTCCAATAAAACAAATTTCAACTCTTTTTCCAAGGCTCTTATAACGTTCAATGACTTGACACCCCAATGTAAAACATTTGGCTTTAATTTACCATCATGTGAGTTAGAAGCTCTATGATGGCTCAAGTAACCTAGCGGACCAGCAATGGCAGTACCTGTTGTAATTACACACAGTTGATCATGCTTGTTAGCAAAATTACTTTCAGAGTAACCGTACGGACCCTCAATACAAACTCTCAAATCCATTTGCTTAACACCTTGCTTTAAGAGTTTCTTGTAAAGTTTCATTGTGATACCCTTTTTAACCTTTAGTAAAATGGCAAAATTTTCAGAATCTTTAATCTTGACAATTGTGAACGGGTGAGATTGCCAAAAGGATAATGGCAACCCTAAATAAACAAACCCAAAGTCGCCCTCTTTAACTTTGAATAAGGATCTGTTGTAATTATCAATGTCCAATTTGATAAAAATGTCATTTGGATATGAGCTCTCTTCATCCTCATACAGAGTGGCTCTATTTTTTCTGAAGCCGCCAAACACAACAAACATTCTAAACATTCTTAATAGTCTTTCTAGTGCCCATATAATAATAAACGGAAGAATGTACTGAGCCAGTTCTAATGGGTTTAAATGACGCCACATACCAATAACAAAAACTATGGCCAAAGCAATGTGAAGAACAAAAAATATCTCATAGTAGTGTTTTCTTACCAGTCTGTGATTACTTGAAAAGATTATAGCAGCTCCAATTACCATAGCATAGACACCTGAAATCCAGTAGTCTTCGGTGTAAGACTCTGTGTAGTAGTCTGTTTTGACAGCATTGATCCAATAGGCAATAGAGTGAACAGCAGCCAAAACCATTGCAGATAGACCAAAGAACTTGTGAAAAAAGATCATATCGGCCAGATTCCAACCTGTGCACCACAACAGAAAGTTGTTTCTGGATGCCAAAAAAATGGATAAGCTCAGAGGAAACATACATAAGTATCCTGCTCTATCACCTATGTATCTTGATATTTGAGATGATCTCTTTTCCCAGAAGAAGTTTCCTTCAAAGCTGTGATAATTCCAGCAAACACCAACAAGAAAGATAATCAAGCTCGAGCCAAGGCCAATACACTTAGAAAAGCTGAATTCATTAGGATCAATAGGGACTTTAAAGTAATCTAAACTATTGTAAATCTTAGAGAAAAAAATGTAGTTGTATTTTTTAAATTTGAACTCTGCGTTGACCAACACATCATACCTCATATACTTGAAGAGAATTTGATACATTCCAAATAGTACAAAGTAAAGCAACCAAAAGCCCAAAAATATCAAGCCAAATATTATACCCCATGAAGTATTTTGTTAGAAGTCGTAGTAGGTTCTGTGCGCCAAGTAATATGAAGACTGAGAGGTTTTTATTGGAGTTCTCATAACATCCAAAGTGTAGTTGAAGTTGGGGAAGTCAGACAATGATTTGATATACTTGGAAGCGTTTTGGTAAGCTTCTATTATGTCTTGTGTTGTAATGTCGTACTTTTGGGTTAACAAAGCATTACATTCAGTATTGAAGTACTTGACAAAGTTTTCCAAGTTAACTGAGTTCTCAACCGCACAGTACGCCATAGCTCCAAAGGCAACGACGTCATCACATTGGCATTCATAGTAGTATTGAGCATCAAGCTTACAGTATCGAACAGTTTCAGTGTTTGCAACTTTACAACCATAAAAAGGTGCTATTTCACTGGCCTTATCCCATTTTGAAAACTCAACTTTGGCAGCAGCGACTACAAACAGAAAAAAAAATCTGATGAAAAATAGCATTATTACTCTTCTTTGAGGGACAAGAATCTTAGATATTATAGATTGTATTGGATTTGGCTTATAGATTATGTATAGTTAATGAATACGATAGAAAAAGTAGAAGTATACAAGGAATGCAAGAAAAAGAGAGAATATACCTTCAATTTGGAAAGCCTCATTTCAAAGTGGTTTATAGGTCACTATTTATATGACAAAACTAGCCATTAACTCTAGATAAATATTGAGCACATTTTGCCTTTTCTATATACTGTCAAAGATAAAAACACTTGACGATTTGTAGTGATTTCAGTTGTCACTTCCGGGAATTGTAAAAAAAAAAAAAAGAAAAATACAAATGGGAATTAGGTTTATTTAATTTGCACCTAGTTTTCTTTATTCTTTTTTAAAAAAATTGAAAAGTAAAATACAAATCAGTATCTTTAGGCTGAATGAATACAGTTGATGTTTGAGTTAGTTTGGTACATTATTGATTGACTAATTTGAAAAGAGGATGTAATAAAAAAAAGGTGGTGTATTTTTCAATCTTTGAAGAAAAGAGGCATTTCTTACCCACTTCTTTTGTTTGCATTCAACTACAGTGAACACCAGTTTTGAATACCTAAACTTATACGGATATATCGCTTCATGCTTTCAATCACTTAGTTGTTCTACTAACTAAGTTCCTTTTAGTAATAAGTTTTTTTTTGTTGGAAAATATATATAGGGCTAATATGCATTGATCGTATTCCCATTTTAAATTGCTTCTGGAGTAAGTTTACTTTATTTGAAAACAAAATGAAATGAACATATAAAAGAAGTTGTATATCAATGAAAAAATTTCAAAAGTAAGTTATAAATTAAAATATATCTACAATTAGTTTCCAATAATGTGTCAAACTGCAATGTTTCTTAGACTTCTGCTATTTATTCAACTATGGGTGTTTTTATGTATTCCTCCCCAAAATAATCCTGATTCGCTGTTCCATAATGCCATACATTGTCATTTCGATTTGTTGTTATTGGGCAGCTGAAGGTATCATGTATTAGTATACAATTTCTTCATAGTCTTCTTTTTAAAAAGGAATAAGTACCCCTATTTCGGAGCCAACTTGAAACAAAGCACATCGTTTTTGCCTTTGGTAATCACATCTTCTTCTGAGACTCTAATATTCCCAGTTGTCAAAATGGAACCTATACTAACCTCAATTCCAAACAAGTGTCTCTTGACTTCACCAACAGTGCTTCCGCTCTTGATCAAGAATGCATCTTTGTATGGATTACTGCTTGGATCATCAAGATTATTCATATTCTTAACTGTATACACAGGAATCAGATCAAGAACCTTGGCTGATTTTGTCAATAAGTCTTGAATACCTGTTGATCCGTATCTGAACAGAATCAAGTCTCTTATTTTTTCAATCTTCTCCAGAATGGCTGGTGGAAGTTCCTTCAAGTTCTTTGGATCATCTTCAGAGGTGTCCAAAAACTCTGTACCGGACTCATAATTGATAAAACCTTGGGTGTGTAGTTTTTGCAAAAAAATCTCGGTTATAGCTGTGGTTAAAACAATCTCATACTTACCTTGATACTTCAACACCAGCTTGGATATGTTCTTGTTTGCGTCTGGATGATCAATTTTATTCAATGCCAAAACCATAGGAAACTTGATTTCCATAAAGCATTCAATACATTTCAAAATCAGTTCCTCATCCCATTTGTCCAATGGGGGAAGATACTTTGTCTCAGCCTCATTGTCTTGTCTTTGCATCAGCAGATCTATTGTCTTCTGAACCATGCTCATGTTGGCAGAGTAGCCTGCCAACTGATTCGTTAGAGTTTCAACTATGGATGATTTTGTGTTTATGTGTCTTCTAACTATGGATCCCCATTTCTTTTCCAAGTTGTTATAGATCCAAAGCTTGATTTCATTGATCAGAAACTCTACATCGTTGATAGGATCGTATCCTCTGGTGCTTTCACCCTTGGCATTAGTAGTACCGGATATGTCAATACAGTGAATCAATAGGTCAGCAGTTCTTAGGGAATCCAAAAACTTGTTACCCAATCCTAGGTTCAAGTGAGCTTCAGGAATCAACCCAGGTATGTCCAGTACCTTAATAGGAATGTATCTCTTCCCAGAGTCGCACCTGCCGTATGTTGGCTTACAGTTTGGATTCTTGTTACATTTACACTTGAATGGGATGTAAGACACTCCTTCTTGTGCAGTCAATGTTGTGAATGGGTAATTACCTATTTTGAACAAAGATTCATTTTTTGTCAGTGAGTTAATGGTTGATGACTTACCCACACTGGGTTTCCCTACACATGCAATAGTGTATTCCTTAGCCATTGCTAAAAATATAGATGCTACTTAGGTTTTTGCTTCTTTTTTGTCTGCTAGTAATTCAAGTGATGTATTATTTTTTTCAAATTGTTTTCAAAAAATTAACTTTGGAATAATTTTGAAAAAAAATGAAAAAAAAATATAAAATGGAAAGACTGCTTACGATTACATCAATCCGTCAATTCTGGAGGTTTTTGTTTTTGAATGGCCCAAACACTCCGCTACCATGACACGTGCAGCAATATTTTTTCTTTCTTTCTTTTTTTTTAAAAAAAATCAGAAATCGACGCCAAAAAAAAGTGATCCAGTTTTGTTTTTTTACAATTCAGTTGAACAAATCAAAAAATAATTTTCAAATAAAAAAATAGAGAACTTCTGATTGGAGTTTATTAACATAAACATTACCTACATTATACAATTTCATAACTAAATAATAATAACCTAGCAACTCTTCTTAGCTTCCATTGCCTTTTCTATTATATATATTGGGGCAGATAATATTATTCTCGCCTCCTTATTTAATACTAATCACTTGATACAATATAATGGATAATGAGAACCAACCCAACTGTTCGGTTCAAAACTTTACCAGTCAATCACCAAATAACGAATCTATAAAGTCTTTTAAGGAGTTCAAAACCTTGAAGATTCCTAGTAAAAAAACAAGAGACACAGCCAATTCTAGCACAACAACATTTGACGCTGAAACCCACGATGTTTATGATGATGCATATACACAGCTGACTCAAAATGAAAACCAGTATAGTAGTTCTAATGTTGCAAGCTTGGATTTAGCAAGCAGGCCCAAAAAAAATAGGGCTTCATACAACAGCATAATCAGAACATCCGTTCATAGTGACTCATACTCGATCTTCAATGGGAGAAATAGATTGTCCATCGCTATATTCAGCGACTTGGACTGCGTGAGTATAAAAGATGATGAAACAGTGATAGGGATGGATGAAGATCTTGATGGGTTTGAGGAGGTTTCGGCTGAGCCATCTGAGAAAGATGAATCTGATGATATTTATAATCCTTTTGCGGATGAACGTGTCAGACCTTTAAGAAGATACAATTCTCACGAGAGTATTCTTTCTAAAAAGAATGTTGTGGCTATGGAATCACACAAACTTGATCTGAAACATCAACCTGAAGTTGAAAGGCTTTATTTAGGCAGCTTTACAAAGAAGGAAGAAAAATTCAAAAGATCTTTTGATTACTTGAGAAACGGTCAATTATCATATCTGACAAGCCAGCCTGTTACCGCGATGTGCGATAGAAGAGCTGTAACCTCTACAACTCACGACAAAGATGAGTCTAATAGTTTCTGTAATCCATTTATGCTCCCATTGGTTTCAAAGACTAAAAGGGAACCGCTCAACTTCAAAACTAAGGACTCGTTAAAGCAGTATCTTTCCGATGAGAAACTAACCCATAAATACCCATTGAAAAACATTAAAACATCCAAAATAAATGAAACCACCATAGACTTAGAGAATAGAACCATTAAAAGAAAAAGCAGCATAGTATGGAATCTGCCCAAAAAGGGTGATAACAACCACAAATCGTTCAGTTCAAATCAAATTCATGATAAAAAAACTTACAAAAACCCATTTTTAGCTGTTGCCAAAAGACAAGCATCTTTGAAAATTACTAGACAAGGTAATGCTGTTGTAGACAACGGGACTGAAGTTTACTCCACAAAAATCGAACTTGATCTATTGAAAGATGCATTACAAGATATATAATCATTACACAATACTCATTAAATTGAGGACTTCTTCAAAGGATGACTAAATGGAGAGTTTGTCTTTCTCTTCTTACCCAAAAATGGAACTTCTCTTTTTCCTTCCTTATTGTACCCAAATTTTTCTTTGTTTCCCACTGTCTTTGTAGTTATATTCTTTAAGTGGTTTTTTGTAAATGTCTTCACACCTAAACGAAACTTCATTTCTTCACTCTCTATAGCTGGTTTCTTAACTATCTTCCTAGTGTTCTTCATGAACATTAATGAATCAGCTTGATCGTCATCATCATCCATGTTTTCATTCTTGTTAGCTATATTGCTCGGAAGTTCCACCTGTGTTTTAAATTTTGATTTAAAATCATCATCTTCCTGTGCATTCTCACCACCTACATTAAGTTCATCCATTGTTGAATCTCTGGCCAAAAAAGATAAAGTGGAGCTAACATTCAACCTATCAAGAACTCCAATTTTGTTCTCAGGTAACGAAACTCTGGTATTTACGCCCTCCAACACGTTTATTCTTTTTTTCTTACTCTTTGACAATCGCTTGTTGACTTTCGCCTCAATGGCTTCCTGACGTCTTTTATAAGCAATATATTCATCATCTTGCTCAAAATCATTCTCATCATCTAAGAAACCTTCTTCACGATCAAGCCCACGACGCTCACCTTTCAAAGTCTTCTGGATTTGCTTTTCCAGCAATTCCTCGTCGCGCGCTTGTTGTTCTCTTTCAAGCTGCCTTAGTACATCTTCATTGTCTTCTATATCACTATCGTCATCAAACAGTTCTTCGTCTGAGGTGTGCAGGGCATCATCAACTTTTTCGTCATCAAAATCATGGGCTTTGTTATCGTTCAAAACAGGCAGGTTCTCCTCATCAGAATTTGATTCTTCAGCTTCTTCTGCCAAAAATGGATTCTCAACATTGTACTTTAGTTCAATTTCTAAGGCCTTACGACGTATTCTTGCTCTTTCGAGTCTTCTCTTTTCCTTTTCATGCTCATCTACATTTGTGACCTTTTCAGAAGTCTTTGGAGAGGCAGGAAGAGAGCTGTTAGTTTCCATGGGAAAAGTCTCTGCGGGAATTGTCTTTTTTCCATAAAATATTTCATCCTCCTGCACTTCAATGACTTCATCAGATAAATCACTTTGCTGATCTCCATCATAATCACTATTGAGATTGGCATGATCATCATCTTCACTTGAAAGTACGTCACCTGCTTGATCATTTTCACCAAGATCACTGTTGTTAGATAAGTGTGTTTCAATTATTTCCACATCAACCCTTGTCTTTTGGGACTGCTTAACAGCCTTCTTTTTCAGTTGAGCAAAAAGGTCTTGAACATCCATACCTTTCTTTTTCTTTTTCAGACTATCCTTGTCCTTCAATGCTCTTTGACGGGCAATATGGGCTTGAACCTCCAATGCAGCGGCCTTTGCAGCTGCGGATTCACTATGTCTGCTAGGTACATTGTCAAATTCATCGTCATCGTCATCATCTGAAAGTAGAATATACTGCTGTGATGAAACAGTGTCTTTTTGCTTTGTTTTCTCTTCAGGTTCCTTTTCATCCTCACTCAGTATACTTTCATCTTCTTTATCTGATTCTAATTCAATCACAAAATCAGAAACTTCAGAATTGTACTCGTCACCTTCTGACGCCACCAAAGCAGATTCATCTTTTAAAGGCTCAGTCTTTTCAAACCCTGGGACTTCTGGCAACTCTTCAAATAAACTGTCATCCGATTCATCAAACATGGCCTTGATGTTTGTAGACTTTTCCTTGGATATTACTGGATCGTTTATTCTTTCAAAAAACTCATCTTCTAGCTCCTCATCAAAAATGGCCTTCAACTGTCCTGGTTGTGTCTTCAATTGAGTTGGTTGTGTAAATGACGGATTTGGCTGTTGTATTTGAGTTTCCTGTGTCTCCTTATGAACTTCAACTTCTTCTGCCTCCTCAAAAACACTCTTCAATTGAGCTGACGGGGTCAGAGGTCTCACTGCTATATCTTTTAGCTGTGTTGGTTGAGTACCACATTTTTCTACTGTACTTTGAATAACGTTCAGCTGAGTGGGCTGGGTCAGGTTTGGCGGTTCTTTGCCAACTTCTTTGGGTATCTTCTGTGTTGGCTGAGTGGCTTGCAGTTCATCATCAGATTGTATAATATCACTTTTATCAAACGCATTTCTAATTCTCTTCAGCAATGAGGTTTTTCTTTTTCGTTTCGGTTCTGATTCTGATTTCAAATCTGAAATGATGCTTTCGTCATCACTATCGAAAAGAAAAATATCGCCACCATCTTTTAATTGAGCTTCATCAGCAGCTTTCTTCTTCTCTTCTGTATTAAGTAAGTTTGATAAAAATGACATAGTAATGAGGCCGTTGGACTTATTGAAAGAGCTGTACTCTTTCAAGACAGTTTACTAATTTTTTTAAAATAAAGTACAGTTTTTAATTTCAATTATTAATTATTTTTTTTTTCATCGATTTGAATATTTACGCGTTTTCCACACGTAAGAGAAAAATCACATAAAGACAAACGTGACCGATATGGGTAGCGGCTCTCAAAAATAACATCCAATTAACATCACCAATGGAAAACGAGATTTGAAAATATATAAAAGTTCAATGATTTAGGTTAATCTAGTTGTTCTTTCTTAGTCTTTTTTTTCTTCTTCTTCTTATCCTCATCAGCAACATCATCATCATCATCACTGCGATCTGACTTTCTTTTCTTCTCCTTCTTCTCCTTCTTTTCCTTCTTTTCCTTTTTCTGTTTTTCTATGGCACTGACATACTCGTCTTCTACAGGAGCAACATAATGTTTAGCTCTTTCTTCCTCTCTTTCCAAGGTTCTTTCTTCTTGCTTTTGTTTTCTTTCATAGTTTTTTTTCATATCCTTTTCTCTCTTGCTTAAGAAATACTCACCACTTTCAATTTCCAAATCAATCTTTCTAGGTTGTTGAGTAGGTGGGAATGGAGTGTATACTCTCTTTTCATCACTTTGTTTCTTTTCCTTGATTTTGCTTGGCTTCTTTCTTTGAACATTTCTTTTCTTAAACATAGGTAAGAATCTTGACCAATCTTCTTCGGCTAGTTCCGGTTTCTTTGCTAATTCTCTTTTGATCATTAATTCCTTGATATGGTAGATTGGGTGGACGTTGTTCATGCAATCTTCGACAATTCTTCTAAGCTCCTTCAGACCCTTGTGTGGCCCCATACAGGCAACTGTGTTACCTTGTACTAAGATATAACATTTAGTAAGAAGTTCCAAAGCCTTCAAGGTGTTTCCGTTTGGTCCAACAAGTCTTTGTCTTCTTTTAACAAATCTATCTTTATTAGATGTGAAGCTGCTGATCTTTATAATGTCACATGCAGTGTAAGCGTCTAAGATTTTGACTGCTTGCGGGAATGGGACAGATCTGGCCAATAGTTTGATCAAGTCTCTAGCTTTCAAAATCATGGATGGATCGAATGTCTTTCTGGTGGTCTTAACAGTCATGGAACCTTCAACCAGATCCAAAACACATGCAATATGATGAGAGTCCAATGCCTTTGTAACGTCATTCCATATGGATCTTAGGTATTGTTCTCTGTATTTAGGGAATAAGGTCATGAATGATGACTCTTCAGCAAATGGCAATCCAGATGCATTGTCGGCTTCAGTGAAGTCATCAACTTTCCATTTGTCTATATCTGGGGTATCCCAAGGTTTATCTTTATTGTGAGTTGAAACCATTTCTATAAATTACTAGTGTTTTGGGTTGTATATTATTGTAAATGTTTTGACATGTACTAAAATGTATAGTTTCAAATTAGAATAAGGTTATCCAGAAGAGGTAAAAAAAAGTAAATGTTGAAAAAAAAAAGAAAAAAGCAAAAAAAAAAAAAGAAAAGAAAGAAAATGGTGAGCGCATTGCTAGCGAAAGTCCGCCTTCATAAAAAAGTAAACTAACAGTAAAAAAAAAAGAAAATGATTTATTCATCTAATCTTTTGAAAGCTTTTATTCTGTTGAATCAAAAGGAAAATATACGTTATACATACCTAATTAGGAATATCATATACGCAAATAGAGAAAATCTGTAAAAAAGCTGAAAATCAGTATTAACAATGGCAGTCAAAACTTCTGGAAAAGCTAGAACTTCATCCATAAACACCAAGAGTCTTAAGAAATCAAATGATAAAAGTAGCATTTTGAAGCGTTCAAGTACATTGAATAATAAACTTAAAAGGAAACAAAACAAAATCAAACTAGAAGAGATTAATCAAGATTTCAAAAACAACAACGAAAAGATCGAAGATATACATCATTTGATGAAAACATATGATCATCAAAAGAAGCATAACATAAACAACGACAACATAATAGCGAAGACATCTTTGCCGTCTGGCGATAATATCCAAAAAATCAGTGAAATTGATCTTCAATTGAAGAAGGAAAGAAAGGAAATGAAGGATAAAGCCGACAAGGAACTAGACAAACAACTTGACTTTATATCCGGATTCAAGTTATGAACAGAATAGTAATTTGTGTATCGGAATATACCATCAGATTCATCCATAAGCATTGCAATATAAAGAAAAGCATATGCTGAATTAGGCTTTTTCTCTAAAGAAATATATTTTCTTATGACTATTTTCATGTTGTGTTAGAATATATAACTTTATATAATAGGATTATCAATTCAGATATGTATACCTTTTATGTATAGTGTTTGTAAAATTCGAGAATGTAAAACACAGTTAACATTAAGCGTTAATGGATCTGATTCCAGCCTTGGACTTAAAGATGGCATTACCTTCAGCATATGCCATACCGAAACCAATACCAGTCCCTAGAAAAACAAAGGCTGGTCTTCTTTTGAATAGTACAGAGGCTACAATACCACCTACTAAACCCAATGTAGTTTTGGTGACACCATTAGCTATGACAGCGTCCCATCTAGAGTCTAAAATAGATTGAGAAGGAATTATTTGTTCTTGTTTAACTTGTTGATCAGCCATTTTTGATAGGGTTATATGTGGATATGTTATTTATAAGAGTAGAATTTGAGATGAAAACAAAATCAATTAGTTCTGAATGTAGAAACAAAAGGATAAAAGGGATTGGAGTATGATTTAATTTCTTTGAGGTTTTAAAGAAGTGTTCTCTATATTTGTTTAGGCCTATTTGTATTGAGCTATATATGTTCCATAACCCATAAAAAAAGTGAACCAATTGAAAAAATTCTATAACTCCCTTCGGAGTAAACTAAAGAAAAAAAATTTTCTTTTTGGTGTAGCTGCCGAAGATTGTTACCAGATAGGTAAATCTAAAGATTCGGGTAAGTTTTTATAATGCAATAATGAATATACGATAAATACCATATGAATGATATAAAAGCATTACAAAAAAAAGTAGAAAGAAAACAATAACCATAAAACTCACAGTCACCGGCTAAAATTTGCTTTACCTAACACATCTTGAAAGTTACTTTAAGCTGTTTATCGATTTGTTATTTGGATTTCATTCTGAAGTGGTAGGCATTACTTTTACTAACGACAGAACACGTGCATCAACGCTTCTCTTGAAAAATTTAAAAAGAAAAAAATTTTCCCCTATAGAAAATTGGATGTATCTCACATCAAAAAAAAAAAAGTAGTTATGTTACCCGTTTAGGAAAACACACACCCTTCAAATTGGTTTATTTTTAGACAATATTGACAGCCACTCAGTTTAATCAATTAGATGATTATTGTCTTGATAAATTATATCGATAATCATCTGGCTCCTAACTTTTATATCAATATTTAGAAATAAAAAAAGAAAAACGACTTCAAGGCCAGCACTTTTATTATTCTGATTATTCTTTAAACAATCTATTATATAAAATACTAACACCCAAAACAAAGATAGCAGCTACTTTATTATACTCATAAACATGTCCTTTACAAATGATAGAGTTACAACAAATCTTAAAAGAAAGCATGAGCCATATAAATCAAGTCATGCTGTCCATAAAGAAAACAGGAAAACTAGAGAGTACTACCAAAGGAGACTTTTCAATCGATTCTCCTTTTGGAATAATAAAGATATTAAAAGCAACAACACATCACCATCATCGAGCCATTCAAACAACATGGGATCAACGGTGTCCTCTGGAAATGAGTTTGAGGATGGTGATGTTGAGGACAATGATATTATCAATGACTATGAGGCTGACTTTGATCAGATCAAGTCCAAGAGCAACATCCACTTGGATGTTCACGATGAATATTTTTCGAGCATTTCAGATCAAAAAGATAAGGCTTTGACCATCGAATCATATATCCATAATGTAAATAACAATCAACCAGATATCTCGTTGATGAATGACAAATCTGAGGTTAGCTTAAGTCACCAATCCAACAATCAAAAACCCCTGAAACCAAACAGGAGCTTCAAGGATTTGATTCTGAAGGTTTCACCTTTTAAAAATAACAGCAGCACTGTCGGTGATGATCTTGATGAAACAGAAACTAAGTTGTTTGAGGAAATAGGTCCAACAGAATTCAACAGGGACATGAAGTCTAAGGAAAGAGTTTTGGCTTACATAGATGAGGCTATTGATGATGTTTGGGGACGTATTTATGACTCATCCACATTTGCTGAGGAGGAAATCATGACTCTTTATGAGCAAAATGTGCCCTCATATATCGCATATGAACAGAGTCATTTGAATCATGGCTATAGAAGACACCATTCATCCTTTTCCTCAACTACATCAGCAAACAGTAACCATTCCTTCCACAAAACGAATACTAAAATGGAATTCAATCCTGTGTTTACCGAAGAACTGAAAAGAAGATCCACCATTGGGTCCATCAATCCTGGCAGAGGTTCGGTTACACACGATGTATTTGCTCAAAAGTGGAAGAATCTTGAAGTCAAGCTCAAAGATGTCAAGTCACAGATGGAGGCCCTGATGGCTTCAAGAAACGTTGGACATATTAAGTTATTCTGGGGTCTGTGGGATTCTGTGAAGGATCAGTGTGTTCGACTGCTGGAGATAGATGAAGATGAAGATTCAGGGAACATATCGGAATCACAGCTGCATTCTGTTATTGAAAACCTGGAACAGTCAAGAGTCTATTTTAAATGATCAAGATAGTTATATATAATACCTTTTAGCTTAAAGAAATAAAATGAAATAGATGATATTAGACATATGGCTCTTTCTCAAATAAGCAACTTGAGTGTTTAATCTGAGGCAAAAAAGTGTGGGTTCAAAAAAATGCAGCATTAGCTGTTTTTGTCTGATTGGCGGAGTCATTATGAGTCCGGATTTCACGAAATGTAGTCATCAAACTATAGAAAAATTTATTTGCAAGATATTACTTAGATAGATAGAGTATCTACACGATAGTTTTTGAGCTTTGAGAGAAGTTCAGGACTTAAAAATTGTAAATCTAAATGTTACCCCCTTCAAAAAAATTGAAAGATTTTTTTAATGTTTTTTATCATTCAAAAAGTAAACAAACAGCTTATATTGTCTATATTAATCACCTTAAAACAATTGCCTACCTTTTGCATATGTAAATATTTATTTGAAAGCAGCCTGTAATTTAAATGAGAAATATATTATTTTTGCAGTTTTTTGAATAAATTTATTTACTTTTTTTTACAAAAAAATAATAGCAATTAACGATAGTGTGGCTTTTGCTAGTGGGAGAACAAATTATATGCCCTTACTGAAAAAAGATGTATTGTATTGATGTAAAAATGGTTAATTGTTATCAATTAATTTTCTCACTTTTCAAAATTCAGTAAAAGGACTACCTATCAGACGTAATACATAGCATAATCATCTTGATAAGATTAGCAAATTATTGGCTTTTTTTCTTTTTGGTAATGCATGAATTCTCTGTGCCTTCGTAAATGCATCTATTGTCAGCATTTTCTGTACAAGAAATTATGCAATGGCTTTTGTTCTATTGTTATACTTTTTTTGAAGAGAAAGAAAAAAAGAAAACCTCTAAGCAAAAGGATACCGCTAAACATAAAAATATTCAGTATTTGCAAATAACGACATTTACCCAGTTTTATCATATCCGTAACCAACACCGAAATTTCCATTCACCCCAGATATGCCATTACCCATATTCTGGTTATAAGAATGGCCCCCGAAGAAATGCCAGCATATGGTATACTGCATGCATCAGCAATCATGTTAAAATTTTTTATTGGTCGTGGCGGAAGTAAATCGAGCTTGAAATTGCTTGAATACTTGGGTTTACATAAGAACTATATATGTGAAGAATGTATGTATTAGTAAGTAGCAGAGTGACTACTCATGGTGACTTGATTTTGCAATTACGTTTTGGATGGGCGTTGATAGTATTGTGCTGGTGAAAAAAAAGTCACCTACATCTAGAGGATCGTCTTGGACCACTTTGCTGTATATCAAGTCTACCATATCATAATTAGCTTCATTCTGGGGCTTGGTCGTTACTTCATAGGAAAATGTTGGATTATGTTCTCCATAGTGGCATTCATCCATTGCAAGCATCGATAGCTCATCTGGAGAAGAACATAAAGTCATCTCTTCGTTGAGATCTTCATTGTGTTCTTGCATTCTTGAGTTGAGTACACCCTTATCATCGTAATACATCTGTGTAAAACATTGCGACAGTGTCTGGAAGAACACGACCTCTTCCGTTATATATTTTGCTTCATGTAACTTACTTTCAAGAAATGCGGTATTTTTCATTTTCAAGTAGTATTCATGCATACTTTTGAATCGATTTCGTATTTGTCTTACTGGTCTTGAAGAGTTTGTTTGGTTGTTGAAATCTAGTGAAACATTTTTCCAGAATAGACCTTTGTAAGAACTAGAGCGTAATTTTTTCAGACATGGCAAATGGCTTACACATATCTTTAATAAAATAATATCTTCTTTTTGTGTGACAACTTTTCTTTTGATTTTACCCTGATATGGCATTGCTATAAGCTTTAATTTTGATCTGGTTTGTTCCTTAATGCCCATAGTAGATAGTTTCAAAGTATTTGAAATACATCGTTTGCATAAAAGTATACAAAAACACACCTACACTTGATAAATATATCCTTGCTACCTCTTTATTATATATAATGATAAAGACAATATCGTTGATAGCTGAACCCCTTTTTTTGTTTGCTTTTTTATCTTTCTCTCCTCAAAAGCAATTAACAAGCTTTACAGAACAACATTGTTAAAGGGTGGAATACATTCAACTAGAGATTATGGGTGAAAGCAATTACAAAGCTTAGTCTATTGTTTAGATTATTCTTATAAAGCGAATGGTTCTAACATACATTAATTGGACACAATAGAATTCTTGGGTCGCGTGCTGATTTATCACCACAACTTTTCACAAGGAGAAATTCAAATATTTCTTGTTCCTTGTTCTATTGTTTACCCTGTTTAAGAAAAAATAACTGATGATGTAATCTATCGGAATTTCAGTGTTTTTTTGCACAGGAATTAGATCACTGAGGGAAAATGCGCTTAAACTTTTATTTTTATTGGTTTTTTTCAAAATATATTCATTGCTAGTTGTTTACAGCTGGTGAGGATGGTTTTAAAGGAAAACATGAAAAGAAAAAAAACTCGACGTAAATCAACTATGGTAGTCTGGTCAGCGAGTTTAGAACCTATACATCATGTGGCCATTAAATAAAAATAATTACCCACCAATAGTAATACAGTAAAATTAAACAAAGCAAATTATTTTAACCTGTTAATTAACTTTTGTTTGTTTACATTTGGACAGTTTAAAAATATTTAAATTAAAAAGTAAATAAAGCAGAAAATTAGCATTGTTTGAAAACGTTAATATTTTTTTATTTGTAAAGAATTAAGTTTTGTAGTTATTAATTTGAGTATAAAGTTAACTAGCTATAAAGTATATCCAATTTATATGAGATATTAAATTGATGCTATTTAAAATAACTATTTAACAATTTAATGCAATGCATTTTCAAGTAAAGCTATACATCCATCTTTTAATTGGCCATAGGCAACTCAACTTTGCTAGGGAGTGTCTTTTAACAAGTGATCACGTCTGTGTTTCCATTTTAGGAAATACCAAGTTGAACCTCAAAACACGCACCATCTTGGGATTACAAGTATTTTAGAAAAAAAAAAAGAATCTAAGATAATTATTAAGATCTACTCACAATTAATGTCACCTTCCAAATATCAAACGTTGAACTTAGCTAGCACTTTTGAAACAGAAAAAAAATTTGTTCCATAGTATTTAAATAGTCATGCCAATCTGGAAACATACAACAATAGTCCTCTTTTTCAAGCTACAAAATATATAAGCTCTTCTTCATTAAGTACAATTAGTTACCGTCATGAGTTATCCACCAAAAATATATAAAACACACGTACTATCAACAATGGAGGCAAACAACTACACTGATAACTACATAAAAACAGATGAGGTGCCTCAGAAGTATATACGTAATAAGGAGAATACTGTTGAGGGATACCCCAAACTGCAAAAGCTTATGGAATTAAAAGCAAAGCAGATTGAAGACCACTCAACGAAGGCTTATGGATGCAGAATGAACGTTGACAAGATGGCTCCCTACTTGAAGAAATGGGTTGCTGACTACTCTTTGAACTTTGATGTTGTTATGATTGGATGCTTAAGTGAAAACCAGTTCATATACCCAGTGTTGAGAAATCTGCCTATTGACAAATTGATTTCAAAGCCAGGGTTTTTGTTCATATGGGCATCTTCAAACAAAATCAATGAATTGTCCAGATACCTGAATCAGGAAATTGTGGCCAAAAAGTTTAGAAGATCAGAGGAACTTGTCTTTGTGCCTGCCAACAAGGACTCGTGCTTTTACCCTGGCCTAAGCAACGACACAGACGAGTCACTTCTAGACAAAATGCAGTGGCATTGCTGGATGTGCATCACGGGTACAGTCAGAAGATCAACAGACGGAAGGTTGATTCATTGCAATGTGGACACTGATTTGATGTTTGAAAATGATACGCCTTTGACTGCTTCTGATGAGAACAATGCAACAAAAGCACAAGACAAGAACAAACTAATTTCCAAACAGAAAAACTGTGTTCCTCCTCAGATATACCAAATTGCTGAGAACTTTTCAACAGCCACAAGAAGATTGCATATCATCCCCTCAAGAAGTGGAATGGAAACACCTGTGAAGCTAAGAAAAGGGTGGGTAATTATGAGTCCTGACGTCATGCTGAACAACTTCAAACCTAAAGAGTACATTCAAGAAACCCAAGAGATGCTGAATCTGCCGGAGGATCCTGAAATCGAAAAATTGAGACCAAAGTCACCAGTCCAAAAAAGTGGTAAACGAGTAGTGACACAATCGTAACGTGTATAAACGTGTAATGCATTGTGCTGTTTTGTTGAAAAGAACAAACATAAAGAAAGGGAAACTTTTTAGTAGGGAATAAATGGGAAAATTTTATCAAGAGATTGGGATATGTTTAGACTTATCAATTTATGTATCATATTAATATATCTTTTAATAAAACAGATTTCATGTTGTATAATTTTTGAAGACATATTAGAATCCACAGATGACATAGAGGATGTTTGTGTCAATGTTGTTGATGTGGCATGATATGATCAAGTCACGTGTGATAGACAAGAAATTTCTTTTTTTTTTTCTTTTTTTTTCCTAATCCAAAAAAAACTGGAAATTCCCTCTTTGGGAGTTTTATGCGCGCAAATGAAAAACTTAACTATTTCTTTTTTGATTAACAATTCTTCCAAAAAAAAAATCAAAAAAAAAACATTCACTGATATTTTACATACTTTATATAGAGATTGACATAACTATACACTCTATCTACAGAATCTAAAACCCAAGAAAAACATCAAATCATCCACTTGAACAATGGGTAAAACTCAAAAGAAAAATTCTAAAGGTAGATTAGATAAGTACTATTACCTGGCAAAGGAAAAAGGGTATCGTGCCCGTTCCTCTTTCAAAATCATCCAGATCAATGAGAAGTATGGACATTTTCTGGAGAGATCCAAGGTTGTCATTGATTTATGTGCTGCTCCTGGTTCCTGGTGTCAAGTTGCATCCAACCTGTGTCCCGTGAACTCATTGATCATTGGTGTTGATATTGTGCCTATCAAAAACCTACCTAACTGTATAACTTTCCAAAGTGATATCACCACAGAAGATTGTAGATCCAAGTTGAGAGGATACATGAAAACATGGAAGGCCGACACTGTTTTGCATGATGGTGCTCCTAATGTTGGTTTGGGTTGGGTCCAAGATGCTTTCACACAATCCCACTTGACTTTACAAGCCCTAAAGCTTGCATGTGAAAACTTGGTTGTTGGTGGTACATTTGTCACCAAAATTTTCAGATCCAAGGATTATAACAAGCTAGTTTGGGTTTTCCAACAATTGTTTGAAAAGGTTGAAGCCACAAAACCTCCTGCTTCCAGAAATGTATCTGCGGAAATTTTTGTTGTTTGTAGAGGCTTCAAGGCTCCAAAGAAGTTAGATCCTAGATTGCTGGATCCTAAGGAAGTCTTTGAGGAACTTCCAGACAAGGCCTCCAATCAAGAAATGAAAGTTTATAATCCAGAAAAGAAGGTAAGAAAGAGAGATGGTTATGAAGAAGGCGACAACCTATTGTTTCACACCGCTGATATCATGGAGTTCGTCAAGACTGAAGATCCTATTGAAATGTTAGCTGGTCTCAATAAATTTACAACCAATGAAGATGATAAGGATTGGCAAATATTGAAAAGAATGGACTTCACCACCAAGGAATTCATGTCTTGTATTGCAGATTTGAAAGTCTTGGGTAGAAAGGATTTCAAGATGATACTTAAATGGAGAAAATATTCTAGAGATACTTTAGAATTAGATGACAAGGAGGAAGATACTGAGGAAATTGATGGTGTCAGTGAAATGACTGAAGAAGAGAAAATTACTAAGGAATTACAAGATTTACAAGAAAAGAAGAGATTAGAGAAGAAGAGAGAAAAGAGAAAGAAAAATGAAATGAAACAAAAGGAAATTGTAAGAATGCAAATGAACATGCTTACTCCGAAAGATATTGGTATTGAAGCTGGTATGGATGGAAGAGATCATTTGTTTAACTTAAAAACTGCTGAAAAGACAGGTCAATTAGACGCTTTGATCAAAGGTAAGAAGAGAATGATTTTCTCTAAGGAAGATGTCATAACCGGTACTGAAATTGTTATCGATGATGATGCTGTTTTGTCTGATAGAGATGATATGAGAGACTTGGACGACTTAGAAGCACAAATGGATTTGATGTATGACAATTACAAAGAAAGAAAGTCTGAAAGAGATTCTAGATTCAAGGCCAAACAATCCAGACAAGAAGCTGATGATTGGGAAGGATTCGAAAAGGACAATCATGATGACGAAAACACTGATGTAGAAATGGACGATGACGATGACCTGGACAGTGATTCTGATGAAGCCATCACAAGGTTGATCTCAAGAATCAAGGGTGAAAAAGGTGATCAAAGCCTAAGTAGAGATGCTAGAGCCTTGTTCAATGATCCAATCTTTGATGGTATTGAGGCTGAATTACCAAGCACTTTGAAGACAGTTGAAGAAAAGCCTTACAAGAAAGACGTTAAAAGTAACGATACCTTTGAAGATAACTCTGATGCTGAAATGTCTGGAGGCGAAAACTCTGATTTCGAAATTGTTCCAACCAAGAATAGCTCTGATGAATCATCGGATTATGATAGCGATGCTGAGGCTAACGAGGATGCTAGAAAGAAGCATGAAAAGGATATAGAATTGGCCACCGTACAAGCCATGACCCTGGCCCATGAGTTAGCTTTGGGACAAAAGACAAAGCATGACTTGATTGATGAAACTTACAATAGATACTCTTCAAGAGATAGAGAAAACTTACCGGAATGGTTTGTTCAAGATGAAAAGGAACACACCAAGATTAATAAACCTATAACCAAGGAGGCTGCAATGGCCATCAAGGAAAGATTAAAGGCTTTGAATGCCAGACCGATCAAGAAGGTAGCTGAAGCCAAGGCCAGAAAGAGAATGAGAGCTGTTTCCAAGTTGGAGAGATTGAAAAAGAAAGCTGGTATTATTAATGATAACTCTGAAAAATCTGAAAGAGATAAGGCCGATGAAATTTCTAAGTTGATGAAGAAGTTGAAGAAGAAAGCCAATGTCAAGCCTAAGGTTACATTGGTTGTTGCTGCCGGTAGTAACAAGAGATTGGCTGGTAGACCTAAGGGTGTTAGAGGTAAGTATAAAATGGTTGATGGTGTACTAAAGAATGAATCTAGAGCATTGAGAAGAATTGCCAAAAAGAACAAAGGTAAGAAGTAAAACACTATATAAATCTATTGCTATGAATACTCAAAAAAGAAAGAAAACGTTGAGGATTATTCATTTTTTTTTTTTTCTTCGGTTTTGCTTGTTTTATTACTATTTGAAAACAGAATCTTTTTCAAAAGATATAGCATTGAAAACAAAACGACTAACCAAGTGCCCGCTTGAATTTTGTAGAAGTAACTTGTGTTTGGGTAAGGGATTTCAATGGTTTCTTTGCCATGCTGTAATAAATTGGTGTATGTATTTTGATTTTTAGATAGTGGATTGGCAAACTTTTTAACATAGTAGCCACCCAAATGACTCTTTTGATTGAATGGTGTCAAGATAAAGTCTCTTGATGCATCTTTACAATGGTCAAAGGCAAAATACTCAAACTCAAACAGCGCATGGCTCTTATGATCTGGAACAGGGGAGTCTATGTATCTGTTGTGTAAGTTGAATTTGAAGTCCGAATTGTCATGGGCATGATTCAAGTCAAAGCTCTCCTTTTTGAACAAATAATAAGCATTCTGATAGGAGTCAATTTTGTAATCTGGTGCTTCTAAATCAATTCTCTCTTCAGATATATCAATAAGTTTCCAGTTTTCAGTGTCAAACTTGATTTCGTTATCAAACTTGTTGACAAAGGCCTGCTTTGGTATATCAAACAAAAGATATCTATCACAGTTGTCTGCATATGGATTGTAAGTCTTCAAATCCCTAGTACCCTGAGTTGATACATATATTTCAGGATGTATTCCATCTTGATTGAATTCTAAATTAAATAGGTCCATCTCAGTCAAATCATTTTCATACAAAGTAATGTAAAAGTTGGTTTTTTGGAACTTGTTCTCGTTCAGTTTATAAATCATTCCTTGAACATTAGTGTCTAATTTATTTTCCTTGGTGGTGAAAAACATACCAGTGTCAGAGAATTCATTTAGATCAATAATTTTTTCCTCTTCAAAGAAATGTTGAGGATACGTCATTTGTAGCAGAAGTTTGTCATTCATGATTGTTAGTTCTATGGAATCATAAAAGTCAAGATCATTGTGAAGCTTGCGAAACATATGATCAAACACAGGCAAATGGATATCATACTCATCGATGAGATGTTCAATGTTGTTGATGAAATCCTGTTCATTAACAAAACGTTTGCTGTCTTGTTGAAAGACATACTTGTTGAAGCCACCCTCTAAAAACAACGGGTTCAAAATGTTGTCAGTGTTGTATTTGAATTTGTCTTTTCCTTTATAAGTAAACTTGACATTTGCATGTGTATTTTTAATCTTTATGTTGTATCGTTCTTGGTAATAAACATCTGTGGGTCCAATATCCTTGATTATAAGATCATTTTTGAATGAGATGTCTTGATCATCCTGTTCAATGACTGTATGATCCTCTGTGTACAGATAAGACTTGTTGAAGTATAGTATAGATAGTCTGCTATTGACTATTTGACTGGACATTCTTGCTTGAGTTGGTCTTTTGGGAAACAAAACTAAAATGAACTCACACCCAGTTATTTCAAAGTACAGTCAATCATGGTAGCGTGGGTGTCAGCTTCGTTTATTTTCTGAACCAAAAATAGCTCATGCGTGTGTGGTTCCCACGATGAAAAGAAAAGAGAGGTAATCCGCAGAGTGAGTATTTCCCCCTAACGAAATGCTAAGATCGTGTAGAACAACATTGTGCTTTGATTCTTTTTTCATTTTTTATAAGTTTTTTACTTTTTTTCTTTTTGAAGCAATTTGAATGTTCTTCTTGTATTCTAATGATATATTAATAACTAATAGTATCAATTCCTCCTTTTTTATACACAAATATACTCATATACCAAACAAAAAAAAAAACAGTCTTATTAGTCTTCATCATTTTAATAGGTATTCATTACCACTTTTTCTTTCTCTATATAGTTAGTGTTTTCCTGTTTTTCAGAGCATAGTGGTTTATAAAGATTCTTTAATACTTTTGACACTTAGTTGATATTGAATAATAACGATTGTCTTAAGAGAAGAACGAAAAACAAAAAGAGAACACAACACTAAAGCGGAAATATAGACTTACCTTTACTGTTAATGAATACTTGATCCTATATCTTTTTTCCGGAATTGAATTACACAATAACACTATAAAGAATGAGTGTTTCTACTGATCTAAATAACAAGTCCTTTGATAAAAGACATAGACATAAACGATCATTTGCGCTTTCAGGAGACAACAATTTTGATTTTTTACCGAATAACAACTCAAGAAAAAACAGCAATTCAAGTTTACCTGAGTTTATAAACACCAACAATGCTTGCGCTTCAAGTAATCCGGTTATAGATTTTGACAATGTCGAGAGGTTTATACAGCAAAGCACCAACCATGCAAAAAAGGAAAGTAACCTACGACATAAACGATCTGAAAGTGCACCCACCGAAATGCTAACTTTCAGTCCCTTTGAAGAAGAGATGAATGGGAACTGGCTAGACTTAAGCAAGGCAAGTTCTGATGAGCAAATCAAGAAATATTGGGAGAGTAATTACTCTGGCTCCAGCCAAGAAGTGGGGAACGAGCCATTGAAGAATGACAACTTGTTGATGGAGGTTGATGAGGAGGATGAGAACAATTCCGGGTCAAACAATAGCAGTCCTTTGAAAGCAAAGATGTCCTATGGAGCGTCCGAACAAGCTTCCATGTCCAGTATGAATAATGCAAAGGGCATACGGCAGGTATCAAATAGCAGCTACCGATCCATAACACCATCATCTGCAACAACAAACCTGTCTGCTTCTTCATTCAGATTAACACTGTCAACACCAGCAACAGCTATTACCTCATCATCACCGTTAGCAACAGCCTCACCAACAACGAACAACACAAACACCAACAGAAACTTAGGCAGAACGAAGCACACAAACAACTTCCATCAAAGATACCACAACTTTGGTATACCATACTCTCCAGGTGGGTCTTCAGCAGCGGGCAATGGGACTGGATCCTCACAAGGGTCCTCAAGGGTGAGTTCAGCAACATCAGGGGACTCCGGAGTGAGTGCCGAACGAAAGGATTACGCGAACTTGAAAACACTTGAGGGTAACTCTGGACTGAGTCCACTGGCCTCTGAAGTGATCAGCAAATATGCCACGATGGGGAAGAAAAAGAGTAATGGGAAAATGGGAGTCAAGAAGAAAGGCAGCGGAAGTAACTTGAACACACCATTTAATTTCAGATCACAGGAATATGACATAAGCAAGGACTTGGAGGATTTAAAGATTTTGAATGACGATGAGAATGATCCGCTGATGAAATACCTGGCTGAAGAAAACTCTAAAAAACAAGCCAGTATCTCAACAATCACAAACAACACTTACAGTTCAGGAACAATACTGGATCACAGCTCAGCCAACAATGAGCGAAACATGTTCATATCCGATGATGAGCTGAAAAGAACACCAAATCATTCAAGACAGTTAACTGATACGGAATCAAACATCACTTTGATAGTACGTGGAAAGGATACGAAGTCTGTTGGAGAGTTTGAAAGGAATTTGCAAGTTTTTGAAGAGGAGCCCATCGCTGTATATACTCAACAAGAACACTCCAAGGAGGATCAACACTCATATGTGTCAAGTGATAAACAGAAAAGCAAAGAAAACATACGAAGCAGAATATCCAATTCCATGTCTTTCAGCAATCTTTCACTCAAGACCAGCGGTGAAGGAGGAAGGAAAATCAAAAAATCATTGAGTATACAATCTTTGTCCAACTACTTGAAACCCAATGCTGAGGGCAAATGTGAAGACAACCTTAATAAAGAAAAACGCAGACGGAATTCATCCAAAAGACACTCACTAATTGCATGGATCTTCAAAACTAAATAATACTATACATCATTATAAAAGCCTTAATATACCTAATTTTGTAAACTACTTAATCTAATGTGCTGATCTATCTTTTTGTTATTTTTTCTTTTATTGCTAGAGCGGATTCTTGGCAGCATATTTGTTACAACCACACGTGACCACTTCTAATAAACCACTCATATTCAAACCCAAAATTAACATTAGCTGTAATAACATCACTAAAAGACTCGCAATTTCCTTATATTATAAACAAAATTTCTTGAAATTAGAAAACATAAATATAAATAGATGAATAAATAATAAAAATTAGAAACAAGAAAAAAAAATAAGAAACTCTTTTATGTTTTAACTTTTTACTTTTTGGAATAATATCATTTTCATCAACATGTTAATCTTATTGTTATTATTATTTTTTTTTTTTTGAAAAGAATATTTCTAAAACATTGAACATATGTTGTGTACTAAGCACGCTTATTTGACTTCTAAGTTGTCCAATTGCTCTCTTTCAATGGCTTCAGCTTCAGCTTCTAATAAGTATGGTAATAAATAGTTGTCATCGTTTTCGGCCTTCATTTGCTTTTCCTTTGGCAAGATATGGTGGGTCAATTCTAATTGATGAGCTTGAACAATTCTGTAGATTCTTTCGTATTGTAAGTCCTTTGGCAATCTTCTCAAGGCAGTTTCAGTGATATCGTTTTCTTCATGGATCAAGTCGTTCATCTTCAAGCCTAATTCTCTGTAACCAGATAAGTATTTGAAACCCTTGGCTAGAGGAGAAACAACCTTGTTCAAGGCAGGGCTGCTGTTGATGTATGATACAGCCTTTACAATAGATGTGAATGATTGAGCCATTATTATTGTATGATAAAGAGTTAATAAATATATATGGGTTTATAATTTATTGGTTTTATAGTTAATTATCTTTGATTTCATATTAACAGATTAGAAAAAAAAAAAGAAAAAAGAAACCAGAGAGATTTCTTAGAGTCCCAACTGAACCAACAAAATTAGAGCAAAAAAAAAAAAAATTTTTTTTTTTTCAATCCTTCGCCTACTGTGTTTGTTGTGCTAACCCCCGAAAAAAAAAATATATAAAATGAAACTAGCCGCGTTCACCTCAAGTCCGTGATGTGCACCAATCACAATTCTAGAAATGTACACTTAACAGAAGTTTAATGTTATCTATGATTAATTAACTAGGATA
Source organism: Hanseniaspora lachancei (assembly GCA_030567275.1). NCBI lineage: Eukaryota > Fungi > Ascomycota > Saccharomycetes > Saccharomycodales > Saccharomycodaceae > Hanseniaspora > Hanseniaspora lachancei. The sequence goes on along the minus strand of JAJLRX010000221.1, from coordinate 199,604 downwards.
CTGTATATCACATACAGAACCCGTATATGCTATATATACGTTTAGAACATCTAATACATTAGTCTCTTCTAATTAGCTTTTATTTTATTTACCTCCAATAATGAAGACCTAGGAAACTGAAAAATTAAACTTAAATCATTTACTGGTCACAGCTGAGGTTTTGATTGAGGGCGGAATTTTTTTTTTTTGGCTATGGCACGTGCCCAGCAGCGCTTATCGACACGCAAATGACATTTTCAACTTATTTCCGAACAAGCTAGAAAAAAAAAAAAAAAGACATCATCGAATATATCTACAGTGAACACCTTTTGTGCAAACCAAAAACCTCTTTAAATACTATTCAAACACAACTGTCTAGTGAATACTCCTAGCAATCTGTAAACAATATGCTTTGGATATCTTTTGTTCAAAATTAACACTTAAAATAAAACAAAAACAAACAAGAATCTATATAAACGGAATAATAATAAGCAAAATACTTAATTAATAGTCGTTTTCACCTGGTGCAGCACCAAAGTTGTTTGGGAAGCCACAAGCCAATAAGAAGTCCTCCACGGGTGTGGAATCCTTCTTGGCCAACATGTCCTCATACAACTTCTTCTGTTCCTCTTTGAACAACAACATGTGCAAATAACCCAAAGCATTTGTTCCTAGTGTGTATTTGTTATCTTCAAATTCAACTTCAGCAACACTCTTGGATCTTGGGATTATGGTCATCCAATCAGTGGTCATGATAAAGGAGTAGCTTGTAGGCATTCTGTCCTTAGGATCCTCAATCTCCCATTGCTGGAAGTATGACAATGCTCTTTGCAACAAACTGACGTAGCACATGACCAGATACTCATCATCGTTGTTCAGGTTTTTTGGCAAAGGAACATTGAAATTGGCATATGCTACACTCTCATACTCCAATGGCTGTCTCTTGAAATTTGGGATGAATGGTTCTGGGTTTTCTTGCACCAAGAAGTCTTGATATGTCTTCAACTTGTTAGGTAACTTGATGCATTGCAGGTGCTTATGATCTATGGAAAAACCTGAGTTTGGACCACAGTTGTAAAATACTGCATATCTCTCCTTCTTAACATCGTCGTCATCATCTTCATCGTCTTCTTCCTCATCAAACTCTTGTTGCAAGGTCTTCAGTAATTTATAGGCTGCATTCAAATCATTTGGATTCAGCAAGCTGGATTGCGGAACTTCCTTTTGTGTTACAAGCAACAAGTGTTCATCGACTATTGGGTACTTGTTCAAAACAAGCTTGTATTCATTATCCATGATGTTGTCCAAAACTGTTAATTCTGGTTCATGCTTTAGGAAAGGATTCAGCTTTTCCTTGACTACATCCTCTCTTTCTGGCTTCTGAGGCTTTTGTGCATCAATGTCACAGTAGGTTAGATGATACTTCAAGTTGCTTTCAGATGAGTTGCTGGTTTTTAAGTACTTGGAAGTGGATTCAAACTTTATCACATTTCCTGTGCTGACTGCTTTTTTGTATATTTCAGCTACTGTCTTTCTTAGAGTTTTAGGATAAGTTGACATTGTTAGTTAAATAGGAGTTTCTTTTACTTTAATGGTTTATTACATTTTATTTTCCTTTTTATAGCTGATATAATAGGATGTAATAGTATATATAGTAATAAAAAAAGATTATTAAGGTCGATGAACTTTTTTTTTTTTCGTTACCGAGTCTTTAGTGGAACTCACACATTCGATTAGGTGAGGGAAAAAAAATATATCAAAAAAAAAAAATAAAAGGAAAGAATCAGCTGATTACCTATTATCATAACGCTACCATGTTTTCAATCTAAACTCCGATGAAAAAAAAAAAATCAACAAAAAATAAAATAAATATCAATTAGAAGCAACTTCTAAACGATGCGCTCAATTTTGGAATTGTTGTTCAATATGCATTTATTTGTTGATACACATTTACATACAGAAATTTATAGCATTACTCCACTTTTTAGTCTTTCTGTGAGCAAAATAAAAAGATAAATCCAATAACAGAAAACAAATTGACTTATAACAGATGAGTGCCTTGGATGTTAATTTAAAAAAGGAACAAAGCAAGTCTCCATCCCTATCACCTTCCAACTCATCCATTCTTTCAATTCCCATAGAAAACTGTATTGCAAAACTCAGTATAGATACACATCAAAGCTGTACAAACACACCTTTTTTTTTGGAGTCAAAACAAAAGTTTATAGATAACATTGGAATAGACATAGGTGGAACTTTAGCCAAGTATACATATTATAACACCAAGATTGAGATGGTGGAGTTTGGATTCAAAGAAACAGATGATATCATCGGCTTGGTGCATATCATCAGGGAAATCATCAAATCACGGAAGGAGCAACACTCAGAAGAAAGATTTTGGATAAAGAACATCATGGCTACTGGAGGAGGAGCACATAAGTTTTATGACGTTTTAAAGGCCAATTTCAAAGACTTGAATATTCAGAAAAAAGATGAAATGAAGTCCCTTATATTTGGATTGAACTTCTTTATCAATTTGAAACAAGATGAAATATTCACATACTCTGACAATACTGGTAAGTGCTACAAAAAATCAGAAAACAAAGATGATGAGGAAATCATGCTTGTCAACATAGGCTCTGGTGTTTCCATGTTGAAGTTGAACATCAACACGCTCCAGTATGAGAGAATCGGTGGGTCATCCTTAGGTGGAGGAACATTGTGGGGATTGCTAACCCTTATAACTGGAATCACAGACTATGATGAGATGCTGAAACTAGCCAGCAATGGAGACAACTCAAATGTTGACATGCTTGTGGGTGACATATACGGAACATCTTATGACGCCATTGGATTGAAGTCCACAGCCATAGCCTCGTCAATGGCAAAGATATACAAAAAGCCAGAAACAGACTTCTCTTACGGGGACATATCAAAGTCGCTGCTTTACACAGTTAGTAACAACATAGGCCAGATCAGCTACTTGCAGGCCAACATTCATAATGTTTCTAAAATCTTTTTTGCTGGAAGTTATATACGAGGCCACTTGATGACTATGAACACCTTGGACTATGCAATCAACTTCTGGTCTAAAAGTGAAAAATCAGCTTTTTTCATTGAGCACGAAAGCTATCTAGGTGCGATGGGTGCTTTGATATCAGATTAACCAAGAATAAAAATAGGCTAAGTTATTTATATAAATCTATAATGAATCCGGAACAAAATGACCTTATTTTTTTGAGAAAAAATTTTCATTTTATATCACTTTTGTATTAACTTATCAATGAGTTCATTCAACTCACTGTTATTTTGTTCATGAACATTAGTAACCACTTTCACATCAAAATTATCAAGAATACGTTGCTTTTCTTGAAGTTGATGTTTAATTTTTTGTATACACTCAGCAATCTCTCTTTCCTTGCTATTGAAGTTGAAATTGTTTTTTAATTTGATGTCATCCAGTATTTCATGGCTTTTTTGGATTTTCTGACTAAGATTTCTCTCCAGCATTTCAGTTTCGTTTCTCAAGCTATCCTGAATGAACATTTCCGTGTTTTTCAGTTGTTCCAACTCATCCTCGTACCCTGTCATGTTGAAGATTCTTTCAAGCATGTTCTCCAATGATCCGGATGTGATGTACTTCTTCTTGAGCTTCACAATTTCCTCGTTGTATTCCTCGAGAAGAACATCAATGCATCGTGGATCGATTTTGAAGGGCATGGTCACATCATCCTTTTCTGAATCATTCAAAACGTTCTTCAACTCTTGAAGTGCTATGCCTGACGACTCTTCTTTTCTTTTTTGCAGTATCTCTTCAATTTCAAGAAGTCCTTTTTCCAGCAAACCTATAGACTGCTCAACATCTTCTGTATTCATGATGTATGATTTTATGGTGTTGTTAGGTCTTTTATTAGAAGTTGTCTACGAGTAAATCAATTCCTCTCTGTTGATAAACAAAGTTTGTATATTGTTTTTTGTCAAGGCAACGCTACCAAAAGATGCTCATATATATATTTTTTTCCATCACTCTTTAAAGTTTCTTTTTTTTATTATTTGTTTTGGAATGTTTTTAATTTGTTTCTCTTTTGTACTGATCATTAATGATTCAATTACAGCTTTATGGCTTTGAAACCAGGAAACTTGTGGGCCTATATATTATCGTTTTGATAATCCAGGTCTACAAACGGTTCCTTCAATCTTCATCAATATTTTTTTCTTTCATTAGATAAAATCGAAGACTACACACAATTAAGTTGGCTTGAAGTACTCGTTACAATATTAAAGCTTATTTATCAGCAATGTACTATGTACCTTACTGAGAGTAAGTGGTTTGATATGTTTCAATGTGTCAGTGTGTGGATATCAAAAACCTGGAGAAGAATCATCCTATTGGCTTCTTTTTTTCCAGGTAACTTATCCTTTTAAGCTTTAAGTTATTCTTGATTTACTATTGATTTTTTTTTTTTTTGCATTTATGCTGAGAGAATAATCTAGTTGCATATCATGTATATATATACATGTTGTCTGTTTTAGATAATGTGTATTACATCCTTAGGCAATGATTAGTAATGATACATATAACTAAAGTTGGATAATAGTTGAGTTTTTATAAGAAAATTAACAAGTTGTTCCTCTTTGTTTCTTTTGAAAAGACAACATTAACAAACAACAATCTTGTTAAAATTTGAAAAGTTTTGAACTCTAAATATTAACGTTCTGTTAATCATATAGACTAATCTCTTTTTACGGAGCTATTGCTTTAGGGGCTATTGCTTTGAAATTAAAAATAGATAAAAAACTCATACATATCTCTATTATTCTTCCGTCATAGATCTTCTTTTTTCTTGTATCTTTTTCTGTTTGTACTCACCTTGCTTTAACATCCACATGGCTTCTGTAGCGTAGTTTTTTATTGAAAGGTTTTTGTTACCCAAATTAGACTCTATAATATCCACTATTTTCAGATGGTCAATCCATGCCCATAACATGCCATATATCTGTTCAATGATAGGGGTGATGTCACCGTCCAGCTTGTCAAATTGTTCCTGATCTATTTCAGGAATCAATTGGTAGTATCTCTCAGCTTTGACTTTGTACATGATTCTTCCTAGAGTTTGTAAGGCTATGCACTTTTGGCCCGGGTAGCTTGACAAAGCATAATTTTGAAGTTCTTCAAGAGTGTAACCTTTCAAGTCAGGATTTTCTGCATGGTGATGAAGACCATCCTTTGTTGATTCCACTTCAGCTTGCGGGGCACACAGGTTGCCCTTAAAGTCAAATCTCAGATCCGAAACCGTGTCAATCACCTTGTTATTGGTGATATTTGAATCATCCTCCAAGGGCTCCATCCACTTCATCTTGTCCACTTCAGTAGACAGTTCGGGGAAATACTTATCCTTCAATTTCTTTTCAAAGTCTGGATCGTCTATGGACAATGGCTCGTACTCCTCAATTTGCTTTTTGGTGACAAAATGAACATCCTTCAACAGTTCTTTACTATCTGTATCTTTCATTTTCTGCAGCAATTGGTAGTCATCAGTGACGTAGTCATCTTCATTCTCCATTTCTGGATAATTCAGCTCCACTTCTTCTTCTGGTTGTGGCTCTTCAAATCTGACCTTTTTATTTTCAGAAATGTTTAAAATCTGATTGACTTTGCTATCATCCAGTTTGGGTAAATCAGAAATTTTGTTGGTACCACCCACCCAGTATTTGTTTGTGTCTATATCTGTAAATATTGGGAGACTTGAATCGTCGTTGTCTTTGGATTGAGCATTGGAAAATCTCTTGATCAACTTTTCTAAAACCTTTGGATTCATATTATCCATGATTTCCTGTCTTTCTTTTTCGATTTGATCAGAGGACATACCCATCATCAGGTTTATATTTTCCAAATGGATTCTCTCTGCTTCTGTCATGTCATCATTATTGAAGGACTTAGGTTCTTGTGGCTTCTTTTCCTTTTTAGCCATCCTTTTGTTATTAACTTTTTTTTCTTGGAATCTTACTCTCCATGACTGTAAGGTTTTTTTGTCTGATAAAGCAGGAAAACCAGTGTTTTTTACAGCTGCCTCATGAAAACCTGGAGAAACATCATTTTCTGTTATTTGTATATCAGCAAAATTATCAAGTGGATCTTTTTCCACAATATCGCCCATCATATCCATTTTTGCAAAATAGTCCTAACTTGGTTTGAATAAACTGTTTTGTAATAACTCTATAAACTGCTAAGATAAGTGTTGGAAAGTAGACACATTTCTTTTTTTTTATATGACATGTTAGAACTAGGATAAAAAACACAGTGGCTTATATCCGAACTTTATTGTGTAATTTTTCTTGACTTCCGTTGAAGTAACAAATCCTATACGCTACCGTATACGGCACTTTGATTCTTAACTCTAGATAGAGGATTTTTAGATGAAACATTAGAATTGAAATCAGGTGTGCTTTTAGCTCTCTTTCGTTTACTTTTTTGCTTATTTGACTTGCTTAGTTCGTAGTAGTATCTATAGTGATCATCATTTTTACTGATTAGATATAAGGAATGTATGAGAGCTGGTATGTAACCAACAAAAAACAAGGCACAATTAGTTAGAAATTCATGTTGTACTATCACATATTGCGGCTTTTTATTTGGCTTAGTAACAGTGAAAAATAGTTTTTGCAGGCAAAGTGGGGGATATTTGATCAGTATGCTAACAGGAGGCACAAACAGGGCTATGAACACCAAGAGCCATTCGAAGTATGTATTCATTTGTACTACTCTCGGTATTACAGCTGGATAGGATTACTCAACTGAGTTTGTTTGAGGTTAAAAAAATAAGAAATAACAACCAAGAATAGGTATGCAGGGGGGTTTCCCTCCTTTTTTATTAGGCTCTGTCGCCTATATGCAAACATGTGCTTTGTTAAGCTAGTGATAAAAAACTAGATCTAAAAGTTTCTTCCCCCTTTTTTTTTAAGCACTGACCTGCATCGCTTTAAACTTAACGCTGAAAAAAATAATAAGTGTAGAAACAAGCAACACATGATGTTACTGGACAATTATTATCATTTTGCCAGATTTACTTACATCACGAAACAAGAAAAGATAATATATATGTGATTTCTGTTATCTACGAAGACATTATACACTGAGTCACGAATAACTCTTTTCATCACAATAGGGATAGTAACTGTTGAATGTCATTGGCTACACTTAATCATAAAGAGCGCCCATACATCCGATATGATAACCATTGTTGAAGATCAAGATCTTTAAATGTAGTCATTTAATGTTTGTTTTTTTTGTCTTTTCATGAAGCATAAACTTGAACAACCCTCCAGTCTTTTCACACAATTGAGGACTCCACAAATTTTATTTCGGTGAAAGGGAAATGTTCATATAAATGCTAATCTCTCAATAACTTTCTATCTAATATATAGTGCACATTTATTATTCTTTCAAATAGTGTAGAAACATTCACAAACTTAAAAAATTACCAACCCAAATAATTGTAGTTCAATAGTTTATTTTAATAGATGCTGTGTTTTTAATCTTTGTATTGTGGGAAAAGCTATAAAATGAAAGCGTAAATTGTGCGTGGCTTTCTAAGTAAACAAAAAATCAGTGGAGTCATTTTTATCTCCTTTGAGTTAAATATAGATTTAATTAATAGCTGAACAAATCGCGCTCCTGTTTAAAATAGTTCGGTTGTCATTATTTTTTACAGCAAAATCACAAGTTCCAAGTGTATCATATCTATTGTTCACACACATATTTTTTCCTAAAGTGGTAAAAATTGCAGGCTTTTTGTTGTTTTCCTTGTTGCTTGAGAAAAAAAAAAAATAAGACAAATAATTCTTCTAGAACTTTTTTGTCTGTGGTTAAAGTCCTTCGCGAGCATCAGTGCTGAACTTTGAGCTGAATAAAAAAAAAAAGAGAGCATGGAAAATAAACAACATACAATTTTTCAAGTATTTAAGCAACTGGTGGCAACATTACCTTTTTACTATTTTCAAATTTTCTTGTTTCTTTTTTCTAGTAAATTTAATAAATTATGTTATTTATCGTAAACAAAATTGGTTTAAAGATAATTACTTGTTTATTTTTTTTTTTGATATATCAAGCTGAATTTTAATAAAAGTAGAGAATAGTAAATTAAACCATACACATATATCGTATTCAACTAACATAAATAATGAAATTCTCCACTGTTGCTTTCTCCGTCGCTGCTGCCTCTGTTGCCTTTGCTGCTAACTCTTCCAACGCCTCCAACGCCTCCAACTCTTCTAACGGTACTACCACCTCTACTGGTGCCGGTGCTGCTAACTCTGCTGCCTTCGGTGTTGCCGCTGCTGCTGCTTTAGCTGCTGCTGCTTTATTCTAAGCTGATTTTTGTTAGTGATGATTCATATCATTATTTTTATTTCAACATTTACTTTAAACATTAAACAAAAACAAAAATAAATTAACAAATTAGTCTAATATATTTAATTCAAGTAATTTTTTTATCAAACAAAAAATAACAATATAAAAGAATAAGGTAACATTAAAATGTATTCAGTAAAGCGAAACTTTATATTGTAAACTCTATTTGATAATGATTCTTAATGGTGTTATTTGTTTATGAAGTTCCTAGAAAACTTTGTAATGAAGAGTATTCTTCCAATAACTGCGCAAAACAATAAGTTTTTATTTATCAATCAGGTTAGAAAATTTATAATGATTTATTACTGAATACCAAACACTTTTTATACATCAATATATATGTTGTTCATTAAACAAAAACAATATATCAATAATTATTAATTGTCCAGCACAATTAATTAAATACCATATACATTAATCATTTAATAAACACTAAAAATTAATAAATTGAAATGCAACTTCAGTTGATAACAATTAACTTTTGAAGGCTATTATAATGATCTTGATTTTTGTCTACTGTTGATTGTCAAATTTGCAGATAAAAATCTTCAATGCTGTCAGTTTTGCTTATTGGATAAATTAGGCATTACATAAAAATGTGCGTTACCCACACTTCCAAATAAGGAAATTATTCTTTTTGCTGATTAAGAGAAATAGTGGAAAAAGGAATTGATGATACTGAAACATGAAATTGGTTCCATGAATCAGGAGGATAATATGCTAAAGTTAAATAGACGCATTTGGTGTAATAAAAATGACATCTATATGAAAGAATGTACCATATGCTTCTTTAATATTACAACTTTTTCTATATTAATTGACGTTAACTTAAATTTATAAAAACATGTGTAATTCATTAATGGAAAAGTTCTAATTCTAATAAAAATATTGATAAAGTTGATTATTTCTAAAAAAGAGTCCAGTGTGCTGTCTGCCAACGTTAAACTGAACCAAACATTAAAATTCTATTTCCTCACAGTTACGAAAGAATAAATGGATACCCTTCACATGAAGATAGTAAAACTTATTATCTCTCAATTATCTCATTAATGTTATGTAAAAATGTCGTTTAAAACTAGTTATGGTGATAAGATTTGGAACTGACAAATTTCAGTTTAAATATGCCCATAAACATTGACCCAGGTATCTTATTCAGGTGGGGTTATCTTTATGAACATGAGGTGGAGCTAGCTTTAATTTTAATAATTGTGCTTTAGGTCATTCTCTTAAGTCCGAGGTTTTATCAATACAACCTATTGGTAAAGTATGAAAAAAATGACAAAATAACTTTTTAGCTCATCTACCCAAAAAAACAAAAGAAAGAGAAAAAAAAAAAAAAAGCATGAAATAAACACAATCACACACAGAAGTACAACTGTACACATAAAGCCAGTAATAAAACAAAAACAAATCTCTGCAGAAAATCTTCAAACTATTATTGAAGATTCTTTTAGCATTTTCATACCTTCTCTATATCTTATAGTTTTTTATTAATGTGTCAAGAAAAAAGAAAACATCTTAGAAATGGTAACCAAACAAAACTAGCAGATATAAATCAGCATATAAATAATATTGCTAAGTTTATAAACATTCATTATTTACAGCCGTCCTCATTTTTTTTTAAATCAAAAAAGAGTTAACTAACCCCTTGATGTTATTCTGATTAAGATGGAATTATCACACACTAAAGAATATTCAATAACGGACAATGAATTAAAATCATTGGCTTTAAAAAACAATAATAACTACAAGCTATTTGAAAATTTATCCACTAACCCCAGGGATTATCTTTTTGTAAATTGCATCGGAAGGGGAAACTTTGGTGATGTTTATCAGACCATTTATTTACCTTATGTTGACTATAGATACTTTCCTATTGAGTTCATCAGAAAGTTAAAAAACTATGAGTACGACGAAATTATTATAAAGTTTCTTAGATATATCTCCGACGAATACTTTGTTGCTGTAAAGATTGTTGATCTTGAGGATTCAGACGAGGACATCGACATTCTTTGCCAAGAAATACAGTTTCTAACAACATTACAAAGTGATGACCCTCAACGCCAAAACATTGTTAAATATTTCAAGACTTTTGTTGACAAAAGCAAAATGTGGATAGTTATGGAGTACTGTGGAGGAGGATCCATTTACGAAATATTAAGATATTTGCCAATAACACTAGAAAATAGCAAGAAAATAGAACATTTAAGAGAGGACCAAATATCCTATGCCACCAAAGAGGTTATTAAGAGTCTTTTGGTACTACACGATAAAGGAAGCATACATAGAGACATTAAGCTGGCCAATGTATTGTTAAAAGACAATGGTCAAATAAAGCTTTCTGATTTTGGTGTTTCCGGAACATTGAACAACACTTTGAAAAGAAGAGAGACATTTGTTGGCACGCCATACTGGATGGCACCGGAAGTTATTAAAAATGGGTATGAGGATTCAAAAACAGGAGTAAAAATTGAAGGGTATGACGAAAAGGCAGATTACTGGTCCTTGGGAATCACCATAATGGAACTTGTCAACAAAAAGCCTCCGTTGATTGAATTTGATCCAATGGTAATAGTTTCCAAAATACCAGATATGGACCCACCAAGTTTGAAAGATAACAAAGCTTGGAAATGTTCTAGACCACTTATAAACTTTGTTGATTTGTGTTTGGAAAAAAATCCCACAAAGAGATTGAATGGCCATTCTTTACTAAAGCATAAATTTATAAAGAAGTATGAACACAGTTTGGATTCCACATTGAAAAATGAAATTGACTTTGTTAAGAAACTAAAACTTCACAAAAGTTTGAATAGGCTTAAAAAGAATCAGAATGGGTTTGATATCTGGTTTAAGAAGCCAAGGTACTACAAGCCAAAGCCAATCAACAACATAGACTCCTATGAAGTTGATAAGGAAAACACAAACAAGTGGTCGTTCACAATAAGTGCAAAAACACCAAACCTAACAAAAAGATTATCAAAAACAGCAATAGAAAGCAGTGGATTGAAGAAAAACTCTGCGGAAAATTATACACCAACCTCCATGAAAAACACCGACTCAAAGAAAATTTCACATCATTTGGTTAAGCCAAATTCAAGTATAAATTTAACAAGTCAAGATACATTTGACACCAATGATGAATCTATGGAAACAACAGAAAGCCACGATGTAAATGTCAAAGAGGGAAATATTCATGTGTACAATGATATTTTGTTGCCTGTATTCTCTGATATAATAAAGAGATCAGTGCATGCAGAGACACAGAATGATGTTGTTGAGCTACTTAAGAAGTTTCATGATACAGAAAGAAGTCAACCAGGGTTTAGTAATGTGTTTGTTGAAGAAATAAGTTATAAATTAAATGAGCTAAAGCTTGAAATTTAGCTAGCTTTATATTTTGCTTATCTATTTTTTTCTTTTTGTTAGTATCAGAATATAAAGTATATAGAGTTTATGCTTTTAGTAAGTATGTTAACAGCATATATGATAACTGTTTCCTAAAAGGGAAAAGCGCTTAAGTTTAATTAAAAGATTTAGAACAACCCCATTTTCCCAATTTTATAATTTTTTCCTTTTTGTGTAAAAAAAAAAAAATACTATCAATGAGATCAAGCAACAGATATAGTCATTTCTTATCTTTTCTTTTTCTCTCTCAAAAATGAGCAAGTGATATGTACTAATGAGTTAAATCACAAAAAAATTAGGAAAAAACAAAAAAAAGAGAAATATGATAAGGATCTATCAATACAAGTAATTTTATAAGCATTTATAGATTACATAGCTAATATATGACTACTTTAAAGAAAAAGAACAGAAAATGTAAAACCTAGAACAATAAAAACAAACAATATTCACAAGAAAAAACTATAAACAAGTCATCTTCTGTAAGAAAACAACATGGTCAAGCAGAAATATATAATTAGTTTAATAACAACAATATTTTTTTTCCTTAATGTCTCTAGTGCAGTTGCAATCAACAATGTGCAAGCTATGGATTCATCCAAAAACTCATCTAAAGACCAAAAAGAAGATGCAAAAGCCAACATACCAAGGCCCATTAATGACATCTGTAAAAAATCTTACTCAATTGAGAACGGAGCTCAGCTTAACAGATTATCAAGCGAGTGTCATACCATCATAGGTTCACTAACATTTGACAGCTATCAAGACCCAATAGTTGATCTAGGAAACATTGAAGTCATTGATGGTAATTTAGTGTTGGAAAACTCTGCCAACATCGTTAGAATAGATTGCCCAAAACTAAACACGATCAAGGGTGAGTTCAAAATCCAAGTCCTAACATCGCTTACCTCAATTCATCTAAAAGAGTTACAAACTGTTCAAAAAATCTATTGGAGAGTAGTTCCTATATTATCCACGGTTGAGTTTGTAAAGGGCTTGTCAAAAATTGAGGAAGTAACAATTAGTGATACCTCTCTTGTTGGCTTTGAGGGCTTTAGTGGAGGAAAAGTTGAACAGCTTAAAGTGTTCAACATCAACAATAACAGATTCATGGAAACAATCAATTGTAACATCCAAAGTGTTTCTGAGCATTTGAGCATCCAATCAAATGCTAAGGAAATCCAAGTCAGCATGGATAAGTTGGTTTGGGCCAACAACATGACTATTAGAGATACATCCATGGTATCCTCACCTAACTTACAATATGTCAACAACTCATTGGAGTTTATTTCAAATCATTTTTCTGAGATTGACTTGCCAAAGTTAAAGGCCATTGGTGGAACATTGAGATTAGACAACAATAAGGCTTTGAGTAAAATAGATATGAACAATGTATCTGATGTTTTTGGAGGAGTAATGATTACCAGCAACAACAACTTAGAGAGAATAGCTTTCTTAAAGTCATTACAACAAATTGGAGGTGGTATACATTTTACAGGGTCTATGAAGGAAATCGATATGCCAAAGCTTAGATTGGTCAAGGGGTCCGTGCAGATTAATTCAACATCAGATGAATTGGACTGCTCTTCATGGACATCCCCACCAAGCGGAATCTCAATAATTAGAGGGGGTAAGATTGAGTGTTCCAGTAGCAAAAAGCAAACAAAAATCTCCTTGAATGATAAAGGTGAAATTTTGGATACTGCCACCACTGATTTAGACCCAACTAACTCTAAAAGTAGAGTTGTTAACAAAAACCTAGGAATACAGCATCACACATCAGAAACTCTTGGATACATAGTTGCTATCACAAGCATTTGCCTATTTTTCTTAGTAAGCAGAAATTGATGTTGTTTGGAAAGGAAGATGAAACATTATATATTAAAACTATGATTTTTTTAAAAAAAAGACCACTGAATTGATAAGAGATAAATAACGGACTTGGCGCCGAAAACGTTTCTTTTTTTTTTGCATGGCCAAGACATTTTTTTTCCCCAACGGAGAACTTTAAACTTAATTATTTGTTTTTAACTTTTTTTCTTCAAATTAGAGCACTTCTAAACATAAAATAATAACTTATCATCATAGAACATTACAAATCCTAAACCATAAAGTCAGAATTCAAACAATTTTACCCAAGTCTTTTGAATTGCGTATTTTTTATAAAGTCTAAAAACATTGCATCTGTAAATGGCTGAAGAAAGTGCAAACAACACGAAGCAACAAGGTCAATTGTTGAACGGTCAAAGCGAGTCTGGCCCAGGACCAAGAAACGAAGACAATAGAATGAAGATAAACCAGCTGATGAACAAAGCTGATGTTTCCGGAAACTCCTCAGCCCAGTCCAAAGATTCTAGAAATGGTAACTTTGCTGTGGCAATGAACAAATCTCGATCATCCCTGACTCCAATACTGTTGCCCTTGGAAGCCAACACAAACGCTGAAAGTAACCTTTCTGTGACGAATAGTGGAAGAGAGGAGTCTGAGGGAAAAAATAAAAGAGACATTGTGGCAGAAGAAAAAGAACAGACTAAAAAACCTAGAAAAAAGAGAAAAGTGTACAGTTGTCAGGAATGTAGAAAAATGAAAACCAGATGCGACTTCCAACCGCTTCTGGGGAAGTGCCACAGATGCGTTGTTCTAAGCATCCCCTGCTCTCTTGCAGAGGAACGGAAAGAGGAGATTCAACAGGTTTTGGAAGCAATGAATAAAAACAAAGTTAAGACTGTGTTTGATGTTTATGAAAAGGAAAAAACACAAACCCCACAAGCCATGCAAAGCGGATTTGCCGGCTTGAATTATGCGAAGGAAGTGGAGAGCTTGACCTCGCCCACAAGATCCATGAATGGAGAGTATTTGAAGTTACAGACTGATGTTAACCACGTGATGAACAGAATGAAAACATTAGAACAAAAGCTTGACATGATTTTGGCTCACGTTTCCGGTGGACTAACAAAAGACAACATTGCTAACTTGAACAGTGATAATTTGTTTAATGATAGTGATGATACCGAACAAATGAACAAAACCAACAATCACGGTGTCACCATAGAAAATCCACCATTCAGGCTGCTTGATCAGATTGAAAAGGAACTTTTCGGCACGAGTGATGACCACGCAAACGGAAGGCTGACTGAGCGTGAGCTACTGGCAAAGTCACAAAGAGCTTGGGTAGTTGCCAGACAAAAGTTCATGGAATTTTTCTATAACCATGAGGATCTCTGTTATAAGCTGGCTCATGCTTTTTTGAAGAGAGCTCACTTTTGGATCATTCCGGGGGGTATCAAGACCATCGACAGAGAATATGTTGAAAAGCATCCTTTCATAGTGTCTGTGTTTGCGATCATAGCCATGGGGTTCGACGAGAATGAGAATTTCTCCACTGAGCAAGAAATTTTGTATCCTATTGTTGAGAGGCTGCTGTCGAACACATTGACAATGTTTGATCAACTTCATGACCATGATATTGAAGCCATTCTGTACATATCAATGTACACAATCTCCAGAAAATCCAAAAAATTCAGACAAGTCAAGTTTGATGGGTTGATTCTTTCAAAGTTTGCCACTGACTCTTTATTGAATTTGATAGATTTTCACAAGATCAAGGAAAATGTTGAAAATGGCCTCTTTGATGGTAATGATCTTTTCCATCTCAGAATATTGACTTCTTTGACAACTTTGAAAATGGGGTATTCTGTAGGGTATTGCAATTTCTCCATACAAGACAAGCAGCTTAGAGAGTTCAATGATCTAACTGTTAGATTTCCTCAAAGTACATTTGGGGATGAAATAAAACTAGGTGAAATAAAGCTGGGAGACATTGTTAACAACATTTTCTTAAATTTCGATGCCTTCTTCAAAGAAAACTTATGTCATTTTGATAAGGAAACCGATAAAGGAAGTATAAGAGTCAATGCCATGAGATCATGGCTTGAAACATACAGAGAGCTATCCTCAAAGGATGGATCTAATTTGTTGATTTTTACTTACGACTTTTATTACATCGTGATTTTCAGAAATATCCTCAGCGAGTTTGCTACCAAGAGTTATGAAGCATTTTTGCAAAACAAGGATTACTATCTTGCCTGTTTGAGCACCATCAAAAAATATTGCTTTGCTATTTTAACAGCATTTCTACAGCTTCCAACATCTCTGATAAAGGGATGTCCAATAATAACCCTTCAGCAAACAGTTTACTCATGTTTGTCTTTATGTGACTTCTTACTGTGCTTCAACACTAAAGAAAAGGCAAAGATTTTGAATTTGTGTACGAAAATATACTGGCACTTGAATAGTATTGGAGAAAAGTTGAATGAAGCCACTCAAAACGTTGGTATAATCATCAAGACACTGATTGATTCCAGTTTGAATCAATCATCAAAGCAGAACAAAGATGGAAGTGTTATGAACATGAAGGATCTGTATTTGCAGATGCAAAATGGATGCAAGCACAACAATATCAAAAGAAAGAAAAACCAAGTTTCTCGTAGAAACCTTGAGAACCATTCATCCATCAGTTCAGTCACAAGTAAACAAAAGGGAGGTAATTCTAATACCAGCAGTGTTTATAGTCCTTCAGGAAACTTGAGCAATAATTCATCTCTAAATAATGACCACACACCAGCCGGAACTCTAAACAGAAGCACACATATGGACAGACACAGTAACAATGCGTTGTACTCTAATCTCAACAGCAATATGCATATGCCGCAGTTCAACTTTGGCAACCCACTGCTTAATCAAAGTGTTTTGCTTCCGGATGTTGAACAGTTTCAATCGTTTGAGGATTTCTTCCAAGACTTCTTCCAAAACAGATTGAAGCCTTCTTCTCAAAACATGTTCCAAGGGAATTAAAAGTTTTGGACATATTTTATTAGCTGTATTTTTGAATGTACACTCTTTTATACACACATATATATAATGATCAAGAACAAAACATTTGTTGAATAGTTTGGCTATATAACAACTTGAATAAACCAAAAAAAAAAAAAAAAAGAAAATACCTATTCTGTATTAAAAGTATTTATTGAACAGCAACTAATTCAGTTTCAAATAGTAAATCAGAGTTTGGAGGAATGACGTTTCCAGCACCTCTGGATCCATAGGCTAAGGCTGAAGGAATGTATAAGTCTCTCTTTTCACCTACACAGGCACCAATCAAACCTTGATCCCATCCTTTGATGACTTGGCCAACACCTAGAGTAAATTGGATTGGCTGACCTCTGTTGATGGATGAATCAAAAACAGTACCGTCAGATAGTAAACTACCGGTGTAATGAACAGATATCAAATCACCCTTCTTGGCAGTTTGTTTACAGTCAGGAACAGACTTGACTGTTTTGATTTCAAGTTCTGTAAGACTTCCAGCTTGAGCTAAAGCTAAGAAAAAAGATAATATGGAGGTGATAAAAAAAGATAATTGCATTGTGAATGGTGTTTTATATGGTATAATGTGTATTCTTTTAAACTATAAAAATTTAATTACCACCAAAACAAAAAAAAATAATTATGAAAAACAAATACTCGAGGTTCGCTAAAACATTTTTTTTTATGTGGTTCACTGCTGTTGGATAACTCAACAAATAACAGCTTAAATAAAATTCGTACTATAAACAAAAAACGGAATTAATTCATAACCATCATATTATATATGCTTAATCTATATAATACTTCAACTTCAACTGTCTTTTCTTGATCATTGGCTGTATAAAGTTCAACACAATCAACACAATCAAAACTGTTATCAAAATAGGATACTTTTGGTAGTTCTCCTGTAAGATGTCAAACTCATTGGAAGTAGGTAATCTATTAATGAAAATGTCATACTTTTCAACGTCTACCACAAATGTGGTGGATTCAACATTTGTGTCTATTGACAACAAGTCAACACTTGAACTTGTTCCTGGAGTAAGCAGTTGTCTTGTACTTGTTAAGACGTAATGATCGTTTACTGGAATTACTTGATAGTATGGTTGTATAAACATCTTTTCTTTGTCACTCATGTCTTTTTCGTTCTTTCTAATGGTGCTTATCAATGTTTTAGGCACCATGGTAATTTGTCCATTTTCCAGTTTGAATAAAATGTTCTTCACACTGACACCGTACTTGGTATTTGTCACGGCCATTTTAACAATGACTTCCGGGTAAATAAAAGAAACAGCATCAAATGCGATTTCGTTTGTGTCCAAATCTTCAAATAGTTCAACAACAGAAATCTTCTGTTCCGGAACTGGATCCAAGGACTTGAACGATATCAACAAAGTGTTTTCAGTGAATAATGCATCGATTGGAGACTCAAAATCAACTTTAGCATCATCAATATCAATGGTTTGAATAATAGCACCGGTTTGGGAATCCAGTATATCAACTGTTAACAATCCAGTGTGTAAATCCTGCAAAACGATAGCAACCATGTTGTGGTTGATATACTTGAAAAGAGTGCTATCAACATCAGTGATGGCTACGTTGGCAACCTTATCGTTCAACTGCTTGTTTGCTACCTTAATCAACTTGTATTTATTTTCATCAATATCGTATGCCCATTTGGTGTTCAGAGTGTGGATGTTTTGGGATATAACCTTATCACTTGATGTTTTGATTAAGACATCAGAAATAAACTTATGTTCGAAAACATCATCTATGTAGTAGACAAACTCTTCTTTGTTGGCAAGCTGGACAAACAAAGATTGTGTAGATAATTGACGTGTTTCAACAATTTTTGAACCACTGACCTTTGCCATTGGCAAAAGTTCAACATCAAAATTGAAATTCTTCTTAGTGAAATCAAGAATGGTGTACTTGTAAACCATGCCGTCTTCATCAACAAACTCAATAACACTGTTGGCATCAGAAACAACTCCCTTGATGTTGGCTTTTTTGTTAGCAAGTTCAAATCTCCAGATGACATCTCCTGTATTCATGTCAATGCCGAAAATCATGTTATCAGCATTGATACCAACTAAGTATTTGTTGAAACCAAATGATCTGTTTCTTTGTTGAACAGCCTCTTCAGATTTGTTTTCGCTAAAAAAGTCCAAGATAAAAGTAGCCCATTTGATCTTCTTCTCAACAAAGATATAATTGTGAACAGCACTGATAGAAAATTTAATTCTCTTGATGTAATTTTGCAAAAACTTTTGAATGTCAAAGCCATCACCAGGTGGTGCGGTGAAATCTTCTGGGAACTCTAAATCAACAAATACTGGTTCTAAAATTGCGTACTTGTTGATGTTTGAGGTGATGTTATCCAAAAACCATTTGCTTAAAACCTTTCCAATGATTAGATTGATATCGAATTTGTAGTAAATATTGTTATGCTTATCAAAGAAAAGAACCTTAAGCAATGTTCCCTTTTTGTTTACATCGATATACTTTATTTCCAAATCCATACCTTTCAAAGCTAGAAAATCCTTTCTATCAAATTTGAACTTTAGTGATTTTTGGATCTCTGTATCTACAACTATCGAAAGGTCTTCTTTATTGAAATCGAAAACAACACTCTTGATGCTCTCAGATACTCTTTTAGAAGATAAGCCTTTGAATAGTTCCACAGACTTAGCAAACATACCTGTATCCAAATCCAAAACATCAACTAATCCTCCCTTGACATCATACAATCCTAATGCTTGACTATCATTCAACAGTTTGTATTCAGTGTAATCATTGTCCAATGCTTGTCTAAACAGGATATCACCTGTATTGGCATCTACATATGACAATACCGAGTCTTCAGAAATAAAAATAAACTCTGCATCCTTGCTTTTGTATGGGATTATATGCTTGATGTTTGAGCCAAGACCAGACCTGTGAAACTCTCTGGTGTTTATGTCTTCAGAAAACACAGCAGTTGCATTCTGAAAAAATGGAGCTACACTCAAGAATATGAATAAAAAGTTCAAATTAAGTAGCATTGTATTATGGGTTTAAGCTGGTGAGCAGTTTAAAGTTTTTTATTTGCCTTTTTTTTTGGCCATTATGTTAATATGAAAGGGTGAACACGTATAACATTAACATCTATTCAGGTTAAACACTTAAAGATTTTTCAAAATGGAAAAAAATGGAAACAAACATTTGGCTGAAGCAAAAAAAAAAAAAAATTAATATTTAAAATCACTCACAAGGAAAAATCTTAAATTTAATAATGCAACAAAACTCATCAGTTAAGTGACCCACTTTCTAATCAATCGAACTCATCTTGTATACTTAGCATTCACTTGTTATTGTAATATATATATAGGTTACTACTTCTCATCATTTTCCTTTATTAGTTCATTTCTGCTGTATGGAACAACCTTGACAGTAACGTCCAAGCTGAGACCCAGAGCAGTCCATGGCTCATTGGCCTCCCATGTATCGATTATGGACATTTGATCTTCACTTCTTGCATTTGGCGGCAAAATCACAACATTTGATTTATTCATACTATTTACATGGACACCTAGACTTTGATTTATGTCCTTGATGCTGTTACCATTTAGTGAGGAAAGCTGACTGGCAACATCGTTCAGTGGCGAGTTTCCATTGAAGTTGCCTAAATTAGCGTTTGATTCAGCAAGACCCATCATCAGATCCCTGTTTTTCTTGTTCTGATCAAATAAACTCATTTCCATGGCTTTACAGTTTTTCATTTCTTTTCTAAGCAGATGAACAGCTGGTTCTTTGCTCCTGGATTCTATTAGGGCAGCTTTGTTTATTTCATATTGCTCAATGTGTGACAGAAATTCTGAATACGACAAGGGCTCTAGTTCTAAAGGACCAAACCACTCAAAAATCCAATCATTCTGAAGCAGTCCTGCTCTGGCCAGTGCTATGTTTCTCTTCAAAGAGTCGTCATTAGTCACATCAACCAGTTTCCCAGTTCCTTGGTCCTTGACTCTGATTCTTGTCTTTGATGGATCCACACCTTCTCTATAAAATTTGCTGGAGTCGTTGTAAAACTTTTGATCTCTAGCTATTTTCGCTTGCTCTGCCCATGGATCGTAATCAAACATCAGCAATCTTGTGGCTTCCAAAAGCGACAAAGATGTTAGTGTGGTTCCCAACAGCAGGAATATCACTCTTTTCATATTCTCTACATACTTGAACGCCTTTGATTTCTTGTAATGAGCCATGAAAATCTCCCACCTTGTGTATTGTCTTTGCATATGGAAGGACTGTGTGCCTCCAAAGTTTCCCATTCCTAATTGTCCTGTTTTGCTGTTTATCAAGTTTCCACCGGCATGATTTGTCTTTGAGTATTGAATGGTTCCTTGAGATTCATTGGAAAATCTGTTTAGTGACGGGATATCTTTGATTTGCTTCGTTATTGGCTTGTTCATGAAGTAGTTTTTCATTGAGATCCTGAACTTCCTTAGAAAGTAGTATCCTATGGTGACTTGAGTACCGGTTAAAAGCCACAGCCCCCAGTTACAATCAGATGCAGGAACCAAAGGCCCCCATAATCGAAGCCCTATTGAGGGTCTGTAGTATATTTTGGTTGTGCTTGAGTCATCGTTATTTTCGTCATTGTTGTTAGGATGGTATTTATTTTTGTTGTGATTCTCATCCCCTGGAGGAGGACTATATAAACCCATTTATGCTTGATTGGAATATATTTTATATCGATTTTTTTTTTATCCCACGACACAAAGCAATTATTGAAAAAATAGAAAAAAACTGATGATATTGTTTATAATCGTTCTTGGTTATAGATGACTGTTATTAATTGATATATTGGAATATATTGAAGAGGATGATTATAAAACCATTTACTGGTATTAAGGAAAAATTCCAACTGGTTTAAAATTCTCGAAGAAAAAAAAAATTTATTATATCCGAATACTGCATTCAACGATACCGAAATCACTTTTCATTTTTTTTTTGTTTTTTTTTCGAAAATCTCTATAAATCTATTGGTTTCTTTAGCACGGCAATGCTGGCACGTGCATGCCTCAAGGTAATACATCAAAATAAAAATAACCATAAAATCAGAAACAATGTAACAACTTCATTAACAATATCTATATAGCAGATTATAATTCATCTTGTTCAGGAACTTCTTCTTCAATTTCTTCAACTTCTTCTTCGATGTCATCCTCTTCAACTGGGGTGTTATCAGCTAGAATTTGAGCACCATCTATACCGTGAGCACCGTTTTCCTTAATGAAGTCCAGGAAGGATTCTAAAGTTCTCTTACCTTGGTAGATGATAGGTTCCTTGGACAAGTCACCAGCTGGGTACAAGGCCAATGTTGGGTAGCCTGTGATTTCAATGCCAAAGACATCGTTCAAGGTACCATCGATCTTACCAATGGTGATCTTTTCCTTGGCTTCTTCATCCAAAGCGTAGATATCAGCTAGGGTGTCATACAATGGAGCCATCTTCTTACAGTGGCCACACCATGGAGCATAGTACTTGATCAAGACATCCTTGTTTTTATCAAATCTAATTTCGTCGTGGGTCTTACCAACTACCTTGATAACATTGGAGTCTTGAACTTCTGGAATTTCTTCGGACTTGGTGATTGGAGTCAATTCCTTGTTCAAGTATTTTTCAACAAATTCTTCAACATCAGATTCCTTCAATTCAACAACAGTTTCTTCAGTGAATTCTTCAGCTGGGATTTGTTCTGGACCGAACTTCAAGTTGGATTCCAATTCGTGAATGGCAAACAAAGGGAATTGTTCTTGTAGGTTCAAGTTTTCAGCATGCTTGCCGTACTTGCTGGCATCTAAACCAGCAAAGTTCAACTTACCCCTGTACTGCTTACCAAGCTTGTTGAACAAAGGTAAGTATTGTTCTCTTTGATCTTCAGATTGGTAGAAGAAGTAGGCCAATGGGATGTCAGCGTTCATGTATAGCTCATAAGTGGAACCATCAATTTCACCAAAGTAAGGCTTGGATTCAACAGCAATGAAGTCAGACAGGGCTTCAGAGCTTTCCTTCAAAGTGGCATCTTCAGGAACTTCATTGGCAAAGGCAACTGGATCTTGGGAAGGGGTTAGAACACTAATGTTGTGAGCCTTGACTTCATCATCACCCAAGTAGTTGACAAAGACATATTCATCTCTCAAGTTCTCGGCAACGTTGTAAAAGGTTTCATTCAATTGCTTGGAGGCCTCATCAGCAAAGTATTGGGAGATGATGACATTGTCCTTTTGCTTGGTCAAGAATTCATTGAATGATTCCAAATCAGTGAATTCACTAACAGCTGGCAAGGATTGCTTGACCATGAACTGAACAATGGCGTCTTTAGATCTTTGGCCTTGATAATCACTAACCAACTCACCGTTTTTCTTGAAAACCTTCAAAGTTGGATAACCTCTGATACCTTGTTCCATACACAACTCCTGGTTTTCGGTACA
Organism: Hanseniaspora lachancei; assembly: GCA_030567275.1. Taxonomy (NCBI): domain Eukaryota; kingdom Fungi; phylum Ascomycota; class Saccharomycetes; order Saccharomycodales; family Saccharomycodaceae; genus Hanseniaspora; species Hanseniaspora lachancei. The sequence continues at coordinate 176,471 of JAJLRX010000221.1, read as the reverse complement.
GTCAATTTGAGCTATAGGAATTTCATATTCTTCATGTAGAGTCTTGGCGGCTTCAACATAGTGAGGAGCTAGAGTTTTACAGTGGCCACACCACGGAGCAAAAAATTCAGCTAAGAACAATTCATTTTCCTTTAGGAATTCTTCAAAGGAGTCTTGAGATAGTTTGACCACATGGGAATCTTCAGGGGCTGTGGCGCTTTGTTCTTGAGCCAAGGCTAAGGATGCAATAGCTGCAAAGTAAGCTAACTTAGAGTTGAATAGCATCTGTCTAATATATAATTTATCTTGGTTGTTAACTGTAATTAAATGTAAACAGAATAACAAACAATTAGTGAATCGTGTCTATAAGGAGTACTTTATCCTTTTAATGTGTGTTGTCTTTCAAACACTGGAAAAGAAAAAATATTAGGAAAAAAAAAAATTAACATGAACACGTAAACACTCTAAATTTGTCCTTGGTGGCTACTGCAAAAAAAAAATACACGTTTAGGTTGTACGGGACTTTTTTTTTTGTTAATTTTCTGGAATCACCCCTTACCAGCTGTGTGACACTATTAACGCTTTGGATCTAGTAGCCACATGTTCAATGCCTGGGACAGTCTGGTGTCACGATAACGTTTGTTAGCTAAACATACATATCATATAATATCATTTATTTATAATAGGTGGCGGTGGTATTGACGCATTCCCTTCCTCTGTCTTGTATACTGTTTCCTCTGGCTCTTGGAGTTGGGACAGCAAATTGCTGTCTAACTTTTTACTATCGTGATGCTTCTTTCTGCTATTGGCATTGCTTATTTGCTGTTCAAAGGAAAGTGGCTTGAACTCTGTTTTCATCTCACCTTCAGATAACTGAATGCTACCTTTACGTTCCTGTTGTAAAGGAATACTTAGAATGTTTTCGGAGTTAACCTCCTCCTGGGTGTTGAACTCATCCATCATCTTCTGTTGAACATCCTTTGGTATTGGGATTCTGTGCAAGTAGCCGTAACCAACATTGCAACCCAACTTGGCTCTATCATCTAGTTGGAATGAAACATTTCTCACAACATCATGGTCTGAGTTGTATACGTACAGTTCAACTTCTTGGTTTTGCTTACTTTGTAGTATGTTGTACAATAACTTCTCACCTCCTGTGCACAACAACCCCTGTTGACAGCCTATAATGTAATCAGTGTTGGCAGCCAATCTGTTTTGGTTGATGGTGTTGTCTTGTATGGACAGAATATGGTAGACATAGGTGGCAGCAATAAGCGGCTGCCATTGAACCTTGAAGCCTAAACTCAAGAAAATTGGATTGTTGTTTTCGTCAGATGAAATATCAATTTCTTGAACTTCGGAATTAGGCTCAAGAGCAACATACTCCTCTCTATAGAAGCCACCCTTTCCTGACCAAACATTTAACTTGACTTCCTTCTCTCCTAGAACCAGTTCATTCAGTAGCTTATAAATGGCATTGTAGTCAACAACCATGTATCCATGCTCATTGAACACCACAGGAATTGGCTGGTCATTGATACCGATTATATAGTCAAAGAATGTTGTTAACTGTAGTTGATAAGTATCGGTTTGAAGGACTCTTAGCCCATAAAGTTGGTCTACATTGGTTATAACTTTCAAGGCGTTTGTTGAGTCATAGTATCTTATCAGCAAGTGTTCTGGAATGGATTGGAAATATACATCAGAGATTACTGTGTTGTTTCTGGTGTTGATAGTATTAATTGTTTCATTTACAGATTGCTCAAGATTTTTAACCAATTTCTTAGCAAACCCAAACATATTGACAAATTAACTTGGAAGACAGTAAAATTAAGATTAAGAAAAGATATTAGAAACTTTTGGGCTAACAGTGTGTGTCTTGGATAGTGTTCAAGCTTGATTGTTATTCAGTATATATTCTATTGACATGAAGTGTGTTTACTCCTGTACATTTTTTTATAAGTTTTTTTTTTTTTTTTTCAAGATTATGGCTCATCGGGGTTAGAAACATGAAGTAAAATATGTCAATTTGAAAATCTTACCCTAGTGCATTGCTTTAAAACTCACATTATTTCCAAAGAGATATACTCTCACTGAGGCAACATCTACAAAACAGGGCTCAAAACAAATGCATAAAAACTCTTTAAAAAAGCTCTTGAAAGCACCAAGTCTACCAGCTTTATACACATATGAAAAAATTCGACAAAATCATTCCAGCTATATTAAAAATAACTTGAACGAATACTTTCATGGTGAAAGACTTCAGGTTGATGTGAAAACTTATGAGATGGAATCTGGGATGTATGTGACATACTTCAAAGACTTATACCCCACCACAAAAAACAAGCTTCCGTTGGTTATAGTGGGTGATCCTATACTAAGTTCATTCAGCATGCTTTATCCACCAACAATAAGCACGTTACTAAGAAAATATTCACGAGTTTATGTTATTGATCTTCCAGGAGTGGGCATGAACAATGAAACAAAACTAGTCAATTCCTACCTCCCCTTCAGAGATACTCTACCAGCAATAGATCCAGCCTATAGACTAAAGTTCTCATTGCTTACTGGGAGGTTGAAGTTCGTTGCAGGAAGTCATGACCATGAGTATTTAAATAAAATTGACAGAATAAGGGTGTTTTACTTTGACGATGCATTTGATGAATTCATTACAAGGCATCAATTTCAAAAAATAGACATGCTTACTCTCTCCGTGTCATCATACTTTGTAATAAAGTTCTTTGAAAACTATAACAAATCCGTAGTGGATAAGTTACACATAATTGGCGAAGCACCGTTGACAAAAAGTGTTTTAACCATGAATAGGAACTATCCCTCATATTCGATATCTGACATCAAAGGGCTTCCTCAATACAGCACTGAGGGGCTTTTTGATACAGTTTCCAACAGTGTATGTTTGGTGAAGAGTTTACAAAGCTGTGTTCTCCAAGAATTGAGCTTACATCAAAAGTTTCTAGCCCGAAGACAACGAAAGCTGATCTCTAAATATATGGAAATAACTCAAAAAATTCTTCAAAAGCACCATGAAAAAGACTTTGATGCATTTGCTGATGTAGCGTACAACTTGTTCACAGGAGAATTAAATCCATTTGAGGACTACTTTCTAACGTATGACAAGTACGATAAATTCATTAACATAAACTCATTTGAGATATACGATTTGGAATCATGGGAAAATACGATTGTTGATGAAGATGAGGAAGGTATACCATTAGAAATTAAGTCCGATGTGAATGACTTAGGAGCTATTTTAATGGATGGAATTGATGCAGAGCTAATAGAAAGGTAAATAGACATGCTCAGCTATTGTCATATTGTATACATAATCCTGATTTGGAGGGCAATTGTCATTAAATATATTCAGCAGTAGTTTAAGTCATCTTGACTATACCCCCCGCAGCAACAAAGATACAACTTTTTGGGTAACGTTATGTTTTCCCATCATGGGTTCAGTTCAAAAAAAAAAAAATATAACGAGCAGGATGAAAAAAAGAAAAACTTTCATTTTTTTTTCTAAATCAACAAAATGGATTCTTTTGAACAAGTACAGAGTATATATGATAAGCTCCCAAAAACCTGATAACTTCAGACACATCATGCCTTTTAATGATAACGTAAGAAACGCTAATAATCTGGGAAGATTGTTCAGGAAGTTCTTTGGAAGCAATGGTAACACAACCTCTTCTGAGTCCAACTGGAAAATATGGTGGAACAGGGATCCAAACCCCTCTCCCATCATATTCAAGGCCAGTGAAAGTCGTTTGGTTAAGGAACTTATTGAGCCAGACATCAAGAAAAGGGGCATAACCGACTACACAATCAACACATACACCATGCGGGATGGGCTACAAACATGGGCATTCAAAAACAACAGCAGAACCCCCCAGGCCAAGTTGATCAACACCCCACTGGTGTTGGTTCACGGGTACTTGACATCATCCATGCATTTCCACAAAAACATTGCTGACCTGATGACCAAGTACAAGGAGGTGTACATGGTTGATTTACCGGGACACGGAGCCACCGATTACCACATGAAAATAGTGTATCCTGCCCATGAACCCCAACACAAAATTGAACTGCACTTTGAGAAGAAGTTTGAGTACAACGAAAAAGGGGAGGCTTCCAAAGACAAGAAGCTGTTTTTCTATTCAAAGAGACAGCTGGACAGTGCAAACTACAAAACAATGCTGAGTGGAATCAGAAAGGACTTCTTCAATGATTCGATTGAAAGATGGATAAGAACACACAAAATGAAACAAATCAACTTGGTGGGGCATTCATATGGTGGATACTTTTCCTTCCACTTATGGAAAGATAGACCAGACTTGGTGAATAAGCTTGTCTTGCTGTCGCCATTGGGAGTGGAAAAGAACATATGGTCGATAAACAATCTGATTCTTCAAGATGATAGATACAAGGTCGAGCGTGACCCAACTGCTTGGACATACTTGCCGAACAGAAAGATAGCAGAGTCTTTTTTGGACAAACAGTACAAGATTTTCATGGCACTGGGTCCTGTTGGTGTCAGATTGTTGCAAAATTTCTTTAAGCACAGATTCAAAAACGAAAGTGCGCTGTTTCAGCAGTACTCCTTCGAAAACGCTTACTTGCAAAGCAATGCCAATTTGGAGTTAAGCACCATACTCTTCAACAGTTTCTTCACAAATTATCTGACCTCATACGATCCTATACTGGATTATGGAGAGATTATTGAGCAAAGAAAGGATGATATAAAAATCATGTATGGGGATCATGATTGGATGGATAAGAGATGTGCCAATGAATTTGTCAACAGAAGTATTATTTCCAATGCAGGACACAACTTAAACATAGACAACCCAAAGGATACATTCAAGGAGATAACTAACTTTGTAAAATAACTCATTTTTTTGTAAATAGTCTTTTATTTATTTTGTTTTTTTTTTTTTTTTTGCAATAAAAGTAATTATATATTTCATTAATTATTTGGAAGCTGTTAATGCAGCTAACCCAGCACCTAGACCACTACCGTCTAGAGCCATTGAAATGTGGACTCTTCTTTCACCCTCGTGGCCAAGACTACCCAGGGACAATCCATGTCTTATCATTGACTTGAAACCAGGGTAATACTGAACAACTGAACCATCGCAGCATACTTCAAGCTCTTGGTGGTACTTGTACTTTGGAGACTTAGGATCCAATCTGCCAGACTTGATGATGATAGCTGATATGGCAACGGAAACCAAATATGCTGATCTTCTGGATATAGCTCTGGTGATCTGTTGCAAGAAGTGTCTTTGTTCAGAGGTGGTTCTCAAACCCAAGCTTTCAATCAGGTAAAGCTCTGTTTGCTTTAGATCCTTGGAATCATCAATTTCAATGTGCGACAGAACCTCAGTTTTTAAGCTGAACTTGTTTCTGTACTGGGTCTTGCTGGGCTTTGGCTCAATCAAGAACTGCTTGTCAATCAAATCAACAATGACCAGTCTCAAAATCTCACCTAGGAACATACCGGAAATTCTCTTTTCAAACAAGTGGTAGCCAGGGTTTGTGGACTCCTCATCAACGATCTTGTCATAGGGGGTCACTGGCAGAACACTCAACTCATTGTCAAATGAACCGGACTCCGTGTTGATACACATTTCAGTGACATTCTTGGACTTTATGGACTCCATCTGCTTAGCGGTTAGCTTTGTGCATGGCTTCAAGTCCTCCATATAAGCTATGTTGAACCCAGTACCACAGATGATGGACATGATGGGATCAACAATGTCCTGTGAGTCATAAGTGGAAGTGTAGGCACCAGATAACAAAGTACCTGTGGTGTCATTACACAAGGCAACACAGGAAATAGTGAAAGGGTACTTTTCTTCAGGAAGGGAACTTAGCTTGTTATCAATGGACTTTTGCAATAGCTGGACTATATCCTTGCCCACAACGGATGTGATTTCGAATCCCTTGGTCCATCTGATCAAGTTACCGGCATTCAAGGCAGTTTGTTCAACAGGGTAAGAAAAGGTAAAACCCAAGTTGAAGTTTTTCTTTGTTGTTATCAAATCCTTGTTTTCGTCATTGGAGTTGTGGTATTGAACAAAGTTCACGATTTTGTTGGCCAAGTAATCAAAGAATGCGTTTTCAGGTAGATCTCTACCCTCCTCAGCCAAGTAATCAGAGGGAATCTCCCACTTCTTCATTTCAGTGGTGAACTTGGAGTTGCCCTTTAGCTTGATGTATAGGCATCTAAAGGAGGTACCGCCAAGATCACAGGCTAATATGTCTGTCTTCTCAGTACCGTTAGGCAAGCTTGTGATAAAGGTAGGAATCATTGGAAGATGAGACTTGCCTCCAGAGCTGTGGGACAGCCCATTTTCCATTGATTCAATGTACTTGGAAGTGAGTTTCTTTAGTAAAGGGGCATCGATTTCAAAGCCCTTGATAATACTTTGGACATATTCATTAGCAGCAGAAGTTGTCATTGTTGTATATAAGATAATGTTTTTGTATGGTTATGAGTATATATTAAGTTGTTTTTATCAATTAAAAATTAATTATCGAATGTAATATATATAGTTAGAATGGTTGATATTGTTGAGAATAGGGTGACTTTTTTTTAAAAAAAATAAATTACACTTACTTCCCTTTAATAATGGAGTATAATCTTGAAATAATTCAAAGGGATTGTTGAATAGCTAACCATATTTCAAATGAACATAACTGGTTATAGCAATAGAATTCAATGACTTTAAATAAAAAAATAAAAAAAAAAATTAGGGGGGGTGATAGAAGGGAAATGATATAGGGAAACCGGGGGATAAGGATGACTGGTGTTTCAATTTAGTGGGGTTTACTTGAATTGTATGTGGATACAATTTGTGAGTGTAAGTGGAACTTTACTTCAGTTATAGCAAATAGGGGTTTCATTATATATTTATATTACATTCAAGGATAATTAATTAAACAATGGTTTAACAGCTTATTCAATGATAAATCCCCATGTTGGATTGATTTTCTTTTTTCCTTTATTTTATATATATTTTTTTTTTTTCTGTCTAAAGACTTCTTGTTGATAAAGCAATGGATGTGGTAGAGCCATAGATGCTTGAATCATGTGACCACGCTGTGTGAACAAAATAATGGCACAATAAATGATTAGGCGTTATCTTTTCATTATTTTCTACAGTTCTTTTCGGAGTGGAGTGTTCCGTTTCGATGGTGGACACTAATTTTGATATAATCTTTTTAGCTGTATTTCTTTTTTTTTTTTTTTTTTTCCCTTAGGCGATGATTTACACAAAAAAAAAATCTACCTGTAGCTCGAAGGCTCTCCAGGACAGATGGACATTTGATTAATAATTAATTGTCAAACACATCAACTTTCAATCACAGCACTAAGTGTAAACGCCATATCTAAAATGAGGTCAATATTTTTGATAACTGTCCTTTATCTTTTTTTTTATTAGTTGAAGCCACACTCACATAGTTAGATTGATCATCATATATAAGCAGATGAACAGCACAGTATATCAACTTTATGTATGCTCAATTATTGTATGAACAACCAAGAAGTATAAAATACTAACATACTATAATAACCTTTAAAAAAGAATACATTATGAATAACGATCAAAACCAACAATCCATAGACAAGTATCCATGTTCTGACACATATGTCAAAAATATTAACAAGCTAGATGCACATTACAGATTTTATTATCTGAATGACGAAGAAGAGTAAACAGAGTATTTATGTTCTTGTCGGAGTAAATACTGCTGTGTATGAATTGAAAAACAGGATACAGGTTCATTCTGCAATGTAATGAACAAACCAATTCAACATAAGAAAAAATTATATATACTTTTTAAATTCATTTATTTACATTTTGAAGTGTTCAGCCGTATTGTCCATCCCTATTTGTTTCCCTCCCAGCAGTATTGGTTCTCCGAGTAACGCGTGCAAAAAATAAAAAACAACATTAAAAGTGCATACAGGAAGGAAAGCAACAAAAAAATAAAAACAAAATCAAATAATCTAAGAACATCCATATATCAATTACATTCCTTGCACATAAACAAACACATATTAATCCAATTGAAATACCATATTTATCATCATATCCCTTAAATGAACTATACGAAAATAGAAAGTGAGCCATTTATTGACAACGAGCTTGACGATGTAAAGAAAGACATCGACACCAAGATAGACTTTCTACATGAAAAGGTTATCAAGGATTTGATACGAGTGAGACTATTCCAGACTAAAAAGACTCTGCTTGAGCAGTACTCAGTAAACGATCAAAATGTCTCCATGACAAACCAAATTGAAAACAACGATGATATTGAGATCAAACAACTATCTGACAAAAACATGGAGCTGGAACAACTCCTGGATTCCAAAAGAGATCAACTGGACCTTATACAAAGAACTCAGGATAGTATTGCAAATGACATTCAAAACACCATTGCAGATCTGAAAAACAACTGCAAGAAGTATGATGAGTACATTGCAAATCTAAAGAATGAAATATTAGCCACTAAAACTGAAGAAAAGAAAAAGCTAATGAACGATAACAAGGCTGAAACCGATACGCTCAATAGCAAAAACGACCTCATCAGTAGGATTTTGCAGCTGAGAATAGAGATCATTCAAAACAACATAATATTCCGGTTCAAAAGCAAGTACTCAGTTAAGCTTACCAAGGATGCAAACAACATAAACAAAATCACAGACTGGAACTCAAAGTCGTATAAACTGTCCATTTCAGATAGAAACAAACTGGAAAAGGAGTTCAACAACATGGACTTGAAGTCATGGATCATCAATGTTCGTGAGATGTTAATCCAGTGAGTTAAGTAATCATAAACGCTACACAAAAATGTCACGCAAAGCGGGCAAACAAAAACCAAAAACAAAAACAAAACCCCCCTTGTTCCAGCTTTTTAATTGCATATATTTATATACCTTTTTTTTTCAAAAATACCATTTTACTTATAAAAAATAAGACAAGCCCACATAGTCAAATCATATAGTGTTATTATATATCTATAATGCTTTTTAGACAAAGCATTGTTGCCCTTTCTATATACATCAACTTTGCTGCAGGGTCTGTGGGAGATTGGTATCCTGAGCAGATACAGTGCAAATACCACTGTGAGGTGGACAACTGTGAATACCAATCATCCATTCCTGACGAGGATGTGGATCTTTCCTCTTATCTTTACAAGCCTCTACCGTCCCAGGTGCAGCCAGATTTTATAGACAGGCTGCTGTTCTGGGATTGTGTTTCCTTGTGTGACTATCAGTGCCAACAATTAACCACTGACATGATAATCTCCAGAATGGAACGTACAAACGAGCAGATAGTGCAGTTTCATGGGAAGTGGCCCTTTGTCAGGACTCTGTACATCCAAGAGTTCTGGTCCACGATATTTTCCATCGGCAATTTCATTCCACACTTCTTGGCTCACAAAAGGCTCAGCAACATCAAAACCCAAAAGAAAGGACACTTACTAATCAACAACTACAAACTCGTCACCACAATGGGATCTCTTGCATGGCTATTCAGCACCATATTCCACTTCAGAGACACATTGCTGACCGAAAGATTGGACTACTTTTTTGCTGGTGGAACAGTGCTTGCTGGGTTTTATGCGTGCACGATGAGATTTTTGTTGGGTGGGGATATACACAAACATAAAAAATACGGACTCCTGGGGCTCTCCATATGCCTGCTTATCTTTGCCGCCCACGTGCTGAGACTGTATCTTGACTGGTCATACACATACAACATGAGATTCAACATTGCGTTTGGTGTGCTTCAATACATGATGTTGATCACAATTGCTGCCAAGAACTACCATACATACAGAAACAACAGGTACGTGTCCATTTTCAAGGTTAGTGTGCTGCCTGTTCTTCTTGTTGTCGGCACCAGTTTGAGCATGTCCTTTGAGCTGTTTGATATCTTCATCCCATGGCTCCAGCTGGACAGCCATGCCATCTGGCACGGTCTCACCATACTGCCTAGTTTCTATCTATACGAATTTTTCATAGAGGACTACAAGGCCCTGATGAGATCACTCATGAACTGATGATCCTTGATCTGATCATGTATAGTTGGTGTTAGGACTGGTGGGTTTGTTTTTTTCATGTCTTTTACCTTTTATTTGATGATATATTGCACGATTACGCCGTTTTCAGTCTGTTGCCCATTTTGGTAATTTTTTTTTATTTTTTTTTTTTTATATTTCTCACCCCAAAGCCAACCTCCTTCCACTTTGCATATCTGAAATATCTTCCTACATCTTTGATAAATACATCTGATACACCCCAATATAATTATCTATTGCCCTACATACAACACCATTTACTTTATTAATGCTGAAAATAGGTGCTGGAATATACAAAGATTGGAGAGACAGGCTTGCCCCGCAAAGCTACAAAGCAGACTGGACCGATGCCCTTTCGTACAGAGTAGTTCCCTCAACCATCGAGATATTCCTGAACAATCTTCTGCCTGCCATAGCCTTTTCCAAGGACCTGAGCAACAGAACAATGTTCCAGTATGGGATCAACGAAATCTTGATGTCCCAGGGAATAAGTGGCCTTCTCTTTGGCCTCTTTGGGTACCCCCTGAGTATTGTTGGTGTCAGTGCGCCGAGCTGCATTTTGTGCTACACCATATATGACATATTTGTGGACAAACACACTAACACACCTAAGGGAAAGTACAGCGATGGGTTTGAGTTCTTCCCATTCATGTTCTGGGTGTACTTCTGGACAGCCATTTGCACATTCTTGAGTTCAGTGTTCAACTTGCTGTCATTCTTCCAATATGTCACAGTGTTTCCGTGTGATATCTTTGGACTTTTCATCAATGTTGTTTATGTGGTCAAGGGGTGTCAACTGCTTGGTGAGTCATTCCATAATAATGATACCTTGAATGATGTTGCTGATGGGTTCGGAAATATCACCATTGCCTTGTGCATGACATTCTTTGGGTTGCTGGCAAAAAACATCACATCAACAAGATTGTTCAATCACAAAATAAGAATTATTATCAAGGATTACTGTATTATTCTATCCGTGATTTTTTGGTCTGGTGTCATCCACTTTGGCAATGCCTTCAAGTTCGTTCACTTTGAACGCTTAAACATTTCAAAGTCCTTCAAACCCACTTCAACTGACAGGGAAGCTTCCTGGCTTGCTGTGAAACACGACATTTCTGCCAAGTATGTCTTTCTGGCTTTGCCCTTTGGGATCATCGTTTGGATTTTGCTGTTTTTTGATCATAACATATCTTCATTGATGGCACAAAAGCGTGAATACAAGCTGAAAAAAAAATCAATGTACAACTGGGACTTCTGCTTGCTTTCTGTACACACATTTTTGTGTGGGCTTCTGGGACTCCCTGCAGGTCACTGCTTGATCCCACAAAGTTTCATTCACACAGAAACCCTGATTGTGTACAAGGATGCCAAAAAGGAAAAGAAAACAGATTTTTCTGACGACGCTGAAAACATATACATCTCAGGTGTTGTTGAGCAGAGATTCACGAACTTCACGCAGGGCCTGTTGATGCTTATTTGCATGTGCAGGCCGTTTTTGGTCTGTCTGAATCAAATCCCTCAGTGTGTGTTGGCAGGACTCTTTTTTATCCTGGGTATTGGTGGAATCCAGGGAAATGCAATCATCGGGAGAATAACGTTTTTGGTGTCTGATTACAAGACGGGTCCCTTGAAGGATGTCAAAACCAGGAAACTTCTTGCCTTTACCATGATCTCAGTGGCTTTTGCTGTTGTCGAGGTTTTAATTTCGCAACTAGACTACATCTCCATAGCCTTCCCATTGGTCTTGATCATCAGCATCATAGTCACCTTCTTCTTCAAATATGCCTTCACCAAGGAAGAACTGGACGTTTTGGATACAAAGGTTGTATCTAGAGAATCAATCAAAAACTTGTTACCGGAAAATCTACATAGCTACTAATTGGCTAGGTGTATATAACATCTTTTTTGCATTTATTCATTTTTGTTTTTTGCTTTTTGTTGGTGATTCTAAATTTTCAACTTATGTCGTTTATCATTTAATCTCATATATATTATTTACAAGGTTTGCATGTTGTGTGCCAACAAGTCATTCAGCTTTGAATCCTTTCTAGCTACCAACTCATCATAGGATCCTGTCTCTGCCACCTTCCCATCATCACCAAGAACAATGATCCGCGATGCATATTTGATTGTGGACTTTCTATGCGCTATGCTAATAGTGGTTTTCCCCTCTAGAGAGGATCTTTTCTGTATATTGGAAACAACTATGTTCTCACTCACTCCATCCAAGGCTGATGTTGACTCATCAAGGAACAGTATATCGGGGTTGTTCAGAAATTGTCTGGCCAATGCCAATCTCTGCTTTTGACCCACAGACAATCCAGATTTATTGCTGACTTTGGTGTTCAGTCCCTCTGGGAAGGACTTGATAAAGTCAGTACAGTTTGCCTTTTCAACAGCAACAGCTATCTCCTCGTCGCTGAATGTTCGCTTTTTATTTCTTGAATCAGTCAGTGCATAGGTGATGTTTTCTAAAATTGTTCCTGAAATTAAGGGTGGCTCCTGTGGCACGACACCTACATGTCTTCTATATTTTCTGAGTGAGAAGTTCTTGATATCTTCATTGTAGACTTTGATTGTACCTCTTTCAATGTCATAACTTCTGAAAAGCAAATTCAACAACGATGATTTACCTTTTCCTGATGATCCCACTATGCATATGTTTTCACCTTTATGAATTTCAAAGTCCAAATGATTGAATATAGTAACTTCCTTTCTTGCGGGGTAGCTGAACTTGACATCTTGGAACTCAACTATAGGCACATTGTTACTTTGATTGCTCAAGTTGTACTTCTCTATAACCTTGTGGATGTCCTTGGTTCCCTTGTATGGAGATATAGAGGGCTTCTTGTCGTATATTTCAATCACTCTTGAGTATGACCCTATCCCCTTGTTCACTTCATTGTAAAAATTAAATAAACCCGCAAACGCACTAGCAGAGTAAATTGCATACATGGCAAATGAAGAAAGTTCACCAGCAGTCAAATGGCCCTGCTGTACCATGTTTGTACCGATAAGTAAGCATGCGACTAGAGAGGTTGTTCCCAATATTTGATTGGTTGATTGGGCCAGTGCGGAATTCATAACATCCTTCAAGGAGGCTTTATAGAAATTTCTAATGGAATCGGAATATCTCACAAGTTCAACTCTTTCTGCAGAATAGTTTCTAATCAAGTTTTGATTGTTTAGCTGATATTCATTGATTTTCAGAATTTCACCAATTTTCTCCTGAACTTTCTTGGATATTGTCTTGGCCCTCTTACCCAAAAACCTGGAAATCACAACAGCTGGAGTCAAAAACAAAATGATGGACCCGGCTAGTTCTGTTGAGATCGTGAGCATCATGAATATACCAACACTGCCTTGAAACAGGGATCTGGCCCCATCAGAGATGTTGTTGGTCAATGATCTCGAAACAACAACACAGTCTGAGTTCAATCTGGAAAGAATGTCACCTGTTTTGTTCACATCCCAGAACTTGGAATCCTGTTCAAATATTCTGTTCAACAATCGCGTTCTCAGCCTTGCTATGATTCTTTCTCCCGTTGTTCTCAGGATAATGAGTCTGAGAGCATTACTCAAACATCCAACAACAAGAACAGAGCCAACAACAGTAAAAAACTGAGTTTCACTTAGGCCCCACAATTCAAACTTCATTCTTCCAGAGTCTGTGTAGTGCAAGGTGCTGTCACTTTCCTCATTGGATTCCTTTTTCAAAATGTACTTATTGGAAAGATCCAGTAAATCACCAGTCAGCTTGGGAACAAACATTGAACTGGTAGATTGTAAAATCAAGCAAAACACAGCAAATGAGATCCACTTGTACTCTGGCCTCAAAAGCTTGAAGAGACGCTTAGCCTCGTCACGAAAGCTACTTTTGTCTTTTGTGTCTTTACCTTGATATTCGTTTTTGTTTTTATGCTGATCTTGGCTTTTGATATTATCTTGTGGTATCTGTGTTGAGTAAAATCGGACTTTGCTGTTGAGCCTCAACATTCTTGATGTTTTCAACAACGACCTTGTGGGCCAGTGTCTATATGTGTTATTGAACAACAAGGTGTTTCTGAACATTATTGTGCTATAAGCTGATATAGATGATTATAATGTTAAGCGGTTATTTTGGTGTTGTTATATATCTGGTTATCTACTTCTTTTTCTTTTATAGTTCGTAACAAATTACTGTCTATGAACGTATCATCATAAACAAAACTTTTGTCAAACTTCTTTCGTCTCATTGGCAATCTCCATTAAATTATTTTTCGCACCCTCACGCTTCTGTGGTGTAAAAAAAGTGTATCCATACGACGGACTTATTCTAAAAAAAAAAAAATGTATTCCAACGATGTAAGCGTACTCTATGTATTGGTATTTATTTTTCAATCATGTATATATTAACTATTCAACTCGCAGCGTGCACATTTAACTCAATTTGGCATGTATTGGGAAAAGCCTCCCCCGTTCGCGTTCTTGTATTGTTGACTCACAGGCACCTTCTTCTTCACAGGCACTCCAGAGGGCATGACATACTGCTGCTGTGGGATGCTTGGGCTTCCTCTTCTGTTCACTGGCAGGTAGTTCCCGTGCTGGTATTGTGGCGAGCTTCCACCCATGGCCTGGTATGGCGGATACGCATTGTTGGAATGGAAGTTCGCATTCACTGGAGAGTACTTCCCATTCGGCGGATAATGGGTCATTCCTGTTGGGCTTTTGATTCTCATCTGAGGCACACTGTTCATATTCTTACTGTAAAGATCGCCTTGCTGTTGCTTGTAATATGGATTCACATTGGCTTGTGGTAATTTGGCACGATTCATGGCATGTTTGTTTGTAGGGTTATGATACATTTGGTATTCGGTCTTGTGCACCGGCTGCTCCTTCGTGAATGTAGCCATGTTTTGGATTTGCGGGGACTTCTTTATGTGAGTTTGCTTTGGAGTGGCACTTGACGCATCATAAAACAACGCACCTGTACTAGCGTCCCTCATCTCGGGTTGTAGAAACTTAGGCTCTTGCTCAGCAGTGTTATTTTTCACCTTAATATTGTCTGTACTTGTCTTGGCACTTTGGGGCAGCTTCGGCAATGAGTTGAAGTTGGACAGTGTTCTGGAAAGCTTGTAAAAATCAGCCAACGGATCATCAGTTGTCTTAACCACATAATCATCTTCATCTTCCTCAGCTAGAGGCTTCTCATTGGATATCGTATTAGATTTCTTTGGTGTTGTGTGCGAAGATACTATTCCTAGTCCTGATGTTGGCTTGGCAAAGTTGTTCTGAGAGTTTGAATTGGCATATGAGTCAATGATCGAAGTGTTGCTGGAGATACTGTCCCATTTGTTTTGTTTAGTTGGTTCAACATTCTCCATATCAGGTTGTCTTGTGGTGTAAGGTACTGAGGAAGCAAAAATATTGGCATTGGCACCTGATAGAGCACCAATATCAACAGGTTTGGTTACAGGAGGCTTGGTGGCCACGGCTTCTTGAGCATTTATTTTGTGTTTGGATGGAGACTTGGTTTCCCTCTCAATGTTACTACTCTTCTTGTACTCGTGGTAAGGAGATGAGACCAGATTTTGATTAGGCTTGTCTTCCTTGGCCCTCTTGATGAAGGCACCATCATGTTTTTCTTCAACCTTCTTAGCAGCATTGGAACGCTCTGGCTTTGCTTCAACATCAGCAGTTATCTTGAATGAGTTTCCATTTGGCACGTTATTGATGTCAACATTCTTAAGTTTTTGGTTGAAATTACCTTGAATAGGATTTGAGGTAAGTCTTTCTTGAGCAAATGTTGTCTTAGAAGGAGATTCAGATCCAGACAAATATCTGGCTATTGGTTGCATTCTTGGGGACCCACCAAAGAGTTCATTAGTGGTTATTGATCCAGAGATTACGGCTCCAGAGTATCCGGAAGCAGAACCACAACCAGAGTACCCCTTTCTAATCTTGGAAGCTAACAACTCCTTAATGTTGTCTTTCCACTCCTTTTCACCCCAGGATTTGCTCTCAGATCTTTCAGCTAAAAACAACAAGTCAGAGACCTGTAAGTAGTGGATTTCAGGCAATGTAGGCAATCCAAATAGCAAAGAGTTTGTTGCGTCTCTTGCAGAAATCAATCTATCAGGTCTACCATATAGATGGAAAGAATTCAACATAGGAACCAAAAATCTGATAATAGTATCGTATCCGGGAACTCCATTGTGTTTTTCAGGCATTATGAATATATCACCCTGATTGCTGGTAGTTTCTGTTTTGCTGCCCTTTCTAGATTTATTGTCATTGTTCATGTTAATGAATTCAACTTCACCTTCTATCTTCAGCATTGTTGAATTGTCAATTAACAATGGAGAAGATGGATAAATAGCAAAAATGGAGTGTGCACTTGTTACAACAGCCATTGCATGTTTCTTATTACTAATTTTCTTTTCATTTTCATAAAACACAACTTCACCATAGCTATTGTTGCTTTTCTTTTTCTTCTTTGAGGACGATTTTGCAGGAGTCACAACAGCATAACATCTCTTCCAGGGCATCCCAGCTCCAAATCTCACAGAGACCCAATCTTCGTAGTTGAACTTTGAGTCAGCTAGGATAACCTTGATATCTGACAACTTGGCACCTTTTGAAGACAAAAACGCACCAGTGTATGCCTCTTGCAAGGAAGAGTATTCAAAGTTACACAATCGCAATGCACTACGCCACAAATTGAAGGAGTTTTTGTCTGAGAACTTCATGAAGTATCTGTTTTTCATAGTTGTTGATAAAACGATTGTGTTTTCTTTACCTTCAAGAATCTTGAATTTCGCATCAATGAAGTTCAAGTACTTTGGCTTTGAGGCAACATTGAACAAATCATGGGCCAGTTCCTGTTGTGTTTTGGTATTCTGGTTCAATTTCATGTTGGATTCATTCAAGTCAGATGAGTTCCAAAGAGCTAGCTGGTTACCTATAAGAACAGCATACTGTTCCTGCCACTCTCTTTTGCCAGGTAGCCCATCATTGTTTAAATCGTTGTATAGTAAAAATACACCAACATGGTATCTTCTGTGGGCCTGTGCAGATAATAGTGTTACAATAGGAACCAATTCAGGAGCAATGGATTGGCTCTCTAGATCAATGGCCTTATGAAAACCATTAGGAGAGGATTTATCGCTAGAGTCGTTAGACTTGGGAGAGTTGTTGTTCGGAGTATTAACACTTAAAATTCTCATCATGTTGTTGAAGCTTGACGATCTTTTCTTTTCAGTGATTGCAGCGTTGATTGAGGGTGGTGGTTTCAAAAAATTGGCTTTATCTGGGATGTTCATCTTTTTGTTAGAAGTTTTTTCCACATTACCAACACTAAAAGATCTAGTGTTGTTTTGTTGATCAGATACAGATCTATTCTTAGAAAAGATTCTCATATATGGATGTAGAAAGGCAAAGAAAGACTTATGAAATACAGAGAAAGAATGGTAATCTGGTCAACTAATTGGTCTAGACTTCTATTATCTTGCTTTAATTCTTTAGTTGCTAATTATAGATTATTACTTGAAAGACCCATTTGTTTTCTTAATAAATAATATACCATGAAACCGTAAAAGAAGCCAAAGAGCAACAGAATAAATAAAAAAAGGAAATCTTTTAAAGGGAATATGAACACAAGATATAAATGGAAGGATATTTTCTACACACTCAATTTTACTCAATTTTGAAAAAAAAAAAACAAAATTCCCAAAAAAAAATTTTAAAAAAAAATTTTGATCAGTGTAAAAGTTAACTGCATAACATTTTATGGGACATGCAATACTACTGAAGCACTAAACATGTATATACACCTCAACATCTGTACCCAAACTTTAGTATCAGCTTGGCTATAGGGTACTGGACAATGTATATCAAAAACAGCACACTGACTAATATAAGCTCAGGCTTAATCACACTCCTATAGTAATAATGTATTACGTTGTTCACATCTGCTTTCAACTCGTGCTCTATTTTAGCCATCTCTAACCTTATTTTTCCTTCATATCCCGTGGAGTTACTGCTAAATATAGAATAAGCCTCACTCAGTGATATTTTTGGCAAATCAACATGCACTTCTTTTTTCACCCATGCTGCTCCTTTGCTTATGCTCAGCAACTTGTTCCCTATGACACAGTTCATTAGGTTTTTCAACGGTGTATCAAACACAGTGTTTTTAAATGCCTTGTCTATCGTGTCACTTATGTCCGTGTACATCATCATTGCGGTGCTGTTGACTTTATCCGCTATGTAATCAATTTTTCTGATCAACACCTCATTATTGCCTCTTACCTCCACTCCTTTGATGTAGGTGTTGGTGTTATCCTTCCACACACCCATGCTGTGTTCTATAGCTTTAGCAACTTTCTTTGGTTTGTTATCCTTCATTAGCAATGAGAATATCTGCTTTTTGTGGTGTTGTTTACCATTGACGAATAGGTCTATCCTATGTATCACCAAATACTGAATTAAGCAAACCATGTACCCAGCAATACATATCAAAAGTAATAAAGATGTTCGTTTGCTCAACATGTACTTCAATGTCCAGTTTCTTTTTAGTTTCTTCATATCTATATGGCTGTTGTTGTTGAGTATGTTGTTACTATTGAATGTTAAAAGATCTCTTAAAAATGGTATTCTAGATAGTAGATTGATTTGCCAATCTTGAAATGTCATTAAATAAGCATCCTGTACTTTAGTCCCCAAATTGAAATTATCTTTTTCATCAATAGCATTTCCATTCTTTTCATTCACTAGCTTTATATTATTAGACGAAGAGTAACTTGAACTATCAGTAAAAAAGTGATTGTTAGATGTACCACTAGTTTTTTCAAACATTAATTTCTCTTCTAAGTTATTTGTCATTGTTGACATTTTTCTCCAGAATAAAAACTCTTTGTAGAACTCTGATATAAGCGATGCAATAAGCAAGACAATAGCAAGCACAACAATAACCTTTTTGAAGATTGTCAATCCCCTCTTGCTTCCTTTCATAAACTTTCTTATTTCTGGAACTAAATCGTTTTCACACCACTTTATCGATGTAGAATTGTTGACATTTAATGATTTTGTATTGTTACTGTTTGGAAAGATCAACTCGTATGGCTTCAGACTGACACTTGAGTTCAGTGGCTCGGTCAGCTTTTCGAAGTCTTGATTCCTTAGTTCCTGGGAAACTTTTGAAAAGGGTGTTTCAATCCAGTGCTTTGTTTTGTTTTTCAATGTTTTAAAATCGGGTACTTCTGCTGAAAGCTTTTTCAGTTTATCATTTATACTTGGATCAATGTAAAAGTCATTTAGACTGGCAATTGTCAAATTGATGTGCTTTACCTTATTTGTTATGTTGGTTTGGTCTGCAGAGGAGCTTGATGAGAATATCTTTTTGATTTTTCCTTCAAGTTTCTCGTATACCGCAATCAGGTCATCAATGCCCTCACTTAAACCATTCAATCCAGAATTTAAGTCTTTGGCTGCAGCATGAATGGTCTTGTTGCTGACATTTATCACTGCCTCAGTGGCATTTGTGGCAACATCAACGGTAACCTCTGCGGCAACAGTAAAAAGACATGCATACGTTCCTAACCATATATCTAAAATGAAGTATATTATGGATGAACATATTATTAGAGTTTCTGCAATCATTACAAAAAATACTTCTAAGCTGTTTGCAAGTCCTTTTCTGATTAGGTAGTTGGCTGCCAAGGAGATCTGCTTTGGTGAATCATACAGTAGGTAATCTAAATAAAGACACGTTTTTGCTCCTGTATATGCCTTTTCAATGGTGCCAAGTTTGTTTTCAATTGAACTGGTGAACAAGTATAGTTTGATAGTAATAAGAACAAGACCTATGGTATACTGGTTTATATACAATTGGGTGAGATTATCACAGAACCTCAAATATGGCTTTAGTTCAGGCATGGGTCAATCGTATAGGTGTTGGGTTTGGTATTTTTACTACTGATCTATGATTATTCTATCAACAGACAAGCAAATACTGTTAGTGAACTTATTTGGCATATGTATAAAAATCAATTAAAGTATAATTGCAGCATTTTCTTGGTTGTTATATATACACCAAAACAAATAGATTCTGAATTTATTAATAAAACCTCTATGAAACCGATATGAAACATTTTAGAAAGTAAAAACTTATATCCGCTGTATGAAGAAAAACAAAATAATAAAAAATAACCTGATCTATATACTTCTAGAGGGAAAACAGAAAACACAAATGTCAATCTAAGGTAAGAAAAACAATAATAGGTATATAACGGCAATTTACATAATACCCCAAGCATCTTCACATCCATGGCAGAACTTGGAGCATGCTACAGAAGCTGACAATGGGTAGTTGGATAAACCAACTTTTTCATCAACAAACTCATCAGCAAAATCATCACTACCTCTGGCCATGGCACCGACAAATACACAGATGGACTCATCGGAATCCAACTTTTCGGTAACGTAGTCCTTAACCTTGATGACTTCAGAGTCAAAAGATAGAGTCACTTTCCTACACTTTGTAGGTAGGTGTTCTGTTATAGGATTTTTGATAACAGTCAACAACTTTTCGTGTGAGTTGATTGACTTGATGCTTAATTTATGTAGTAATTGGACCATGACACCTGAAAATCTCTTGAAGGTTCTTGGAATTCTGATACTTGGACTGACTTCTATAAGGACACCTTTACTGGTTTGTATGTAGACTTGCAGTTTGCCTGCCTTGTTGATTGGTGAATCCAATAAAGTCAACAAACACTGATGTGTGATATCCGGTCTTGCTTCAGATATATCTCTTCCGGCCTTTTTCAGAAACCCTTGATGGTCATCACAATTTAGTAGTACGTATCTATCTTCTCCTCCTTTATGGTTGGATGAGTTGGATGATGAAATCTTGTATGTTTCTAAGGAAGCTTGTGACAAAACCACAATCAGTCTTTGGGTGTCTTTATCCTTGGATGTTAAAACAGTTGGTTGTTTAGGTATTAAACTAGCTGGAAGAGGTTGTCTTCTGTATGTTCCCTTTTCATGTTTCTCTTGATTTTGTTTATCTCTGACTTTTGAATCTTCAACCATTGTTATGTATATTGAGGAGCCTTATTTTTCTCTTTGTTTTTGGAGTGAAATTTTTGACTTTTTGTCTTACTCTACTTTTGTTGAATAGATAATATAATTAATGACTACCTGAAAGAATAGCGTAATAAGACTTTAATGTTGATGTTGACAAATGGTGACATGGTTCCAAAAAGAGTAAAAAAAAAAAGTTGAAAGAGAAAAAAAAGAAAAAAATAGTGTGTATTGTGCCTCAACGCTACACGGGAAAAAATCCTTACTCCTATTGATATGAAACTGGACTAGCATTTTTGATATTAAATCCAAAATCAATTCAATACGGGGTTTGGATATTTAGAAAGAGTAAGTTTTGAAAAATCAAGCTTCTGTTAGTTACCAGAACGGACAACTACATTTGTTTCAAACTCTTATGAAGAATAGATTCTTAGTTCACAGGTGTTGTGGCTCACGTGAAAAGTTTATCCCCAGCCATACACTTGAATTATACACAATTTCTAATTTTTTTTTTTTTTTGGATAATGCTTCTTGCATTCCAAAATCAAGATTTCACACCAAGAGTTAATTCAACTAAAAGACGCGTCAAATATTCAACCCTATCTTAGGTGTTTCATTTTGACTCTTAAAGTAATCTAAATAACCAATTAAAAAATGGATTTTGATTCAAGTGAAGAAGAGGATGAGTACTTAGCATCATACATAGAAACCCATAACAATAAAATTGGCCAAACACAGCCAAACACCAATGTTGCCAACAAAAAGGATGATTTGTTCACAGCCAAAGGAGAAATTGCAATATTGAAAGAGAAATATGAAAAAACGGAAAAGCTTATTGTTGCCAATACTACAAACTACTTAAAAGAAAAGGAACAAATGGTAAAGAAATACGAGGAAGAATTGAATCAATTGAAATCAGAAATATCTGCTTTAAACCACGAAAAAACATTTCTAAATCATAAACTGAAGGTATCAAGCAGAAAGATAGACAATGAACTCGATAGTATTTCTATAATCAATGATAGTGATAGTAATCTAATTACAAACTCCTCACCAGGACTCATAAATAAAACCAAGGACTTGAGCAATAGTTCTATTCTTGAAAAAAGAAAGATAAGGAACGAAAATATTCAAAACAATTCAATTCTCGATGAAACAGTTCCTAAAAGAACAATATTGAAAACATCAATTTTCAACAAAATATCAGACGAAGTAACTATACCTGAGGACGAGCCAGTCAGTATTAAGCAGAAGATTGAACTGTCCAACATATCAATTAACAACAATACTACAAAACTTGTAAGTCAGGACGACAGGAAGAAAAGGCATTTCCTAAATTTCAAAACAACTGTTAAGTTTAATGACAATTATACATTATTGAACCTACTGTCTGATTATAGGCTACCTTCATTCCAAAAGACCGTTGTGGAACTTCTAGATATTACCATTGACGATGCTCAAGTAGGCACAGTGTTCATAAATTTGGCTCGAGAACACGTTATGAAAAAAAGCCTATCAGAGTATATCATCAATTTAATAGAACATCTAGAGGAACTTATGAAAAAATTTGCAGATAAGAAAATGATCAATAGCCACAACAAGTCAATTCCACTGATTATTTCTTTGATTTATCAAATTATAAACTTTAGACCCAGTGTGTTCACAAATGTTGATTTGTATAATCGGATAATCAAAACTTACGAGTTGATCAGAGAGTATGACTTTGTATTTAAAAGCAAGTCGATTCTAGATGCCAAGCTTCAAAAAATAATACCCAAAACGGATGTAACTTATTTTGATTTCAGTGATAGCACTGTTAAGATTAAAAAGTTCAACTTGGGTATTCAATCCATCGATAAAAACAATGAAAATTTATTTCTGAAGAATCACACAAGTCTGCTATCGGCAAGCTACAACGATGTTCAGCCTTACAACCAGAGACAAAATCATCAACAAAGCAATGAAGGGAATCTATCAGTTGATGATGGCATTGGGTATATTGCCAAGAGAAATAAATGGATTGATCAGCAGCTATTACAAAAGGCTGATCCTGAACTCTTGAAATATAGAAACATTAGTGAAATTACAGATCCTGTTGATTACCTGTATGAAATGCCTTGTGACCACATAGAAATGGTTGATTATCTAATTGTTAGTTTTTCATTTGATTTGTTTGAAAGTCTCGTAAGTAACTTAGATTTTATATTTGGTAAGAAGGAGCTTTTTGACAATGAAGATGTGCATATAGTCAATGAAATTCACAGTTGTATTAAACACCTATTTGATGTTTCATTTACTACATCTTATCAGCCATTAGTTGTTTCGATATTATCAAACTGCAAGATATTCAATGATTTTTTCAGTATCAACTTCAAGCTCAATTACAAGAACTATATTCTAAACTTTGTAAATTTGATCAATGTTCAAAGTGAATGGCTTTTGAAAATAAACTTGAAAAACTGTCTTCACAAATTACCAAAAAAGCAAAATATTTGCTCCCTAAAAAGATTCATTGGTGGCTCTAGTGTTACTCAAAACAATACTTTACAAAATTATTATAACCTATTATTGGATGAAAGTTGTCAATTGATTACTTTTGAACAAGATGAATACATAATAATACACGAAGTTTGCGAATATATCAGTAGTGTTATACTCAGCAACATATTTGATTTTGTTGATAATTGGTTTACTTGCCTTTTGTATAATAAGGTTGATAAAAAAATGATCGATAATGTTGAGCAAAATGGAATCATTACATCATTACTTAAAAATGTTACAGCAATACTGACAACTAATTTCATAGCCTGCCAGGGTGATAAAACTAAACCAGATCTTCCTCTTAAGAAAAGAAACACAATCAAATGTATTAAAATCCTTCAAATGCTTAACAATAGACTAAGTACTTTAAAGTTGCTTCTTGAAAAACAATCATCCAAGAAGATTAGTCAAATTGAAGAAGATGAAGTAACAAATAACTCTATGGACATAAGGAATATTAACTCGTTCAATTTGGACAAGTTAGATGTCTCAGATTATGAGTCGATAGAGAAAATTACTGATAAACTAGACCATTTGATTATCAAAGATGAAAATTGGAAAAAAGACTTGATAGTTTATATTTCAAGGATTATCTATCAAGATCAGAAAAATGTATTAATTAAACATGAACTGTTGAAGGACTTTTTAACAGATCTGTTAGACAGCTTAGTAACATTTGAAGATTCGGAATCTATATACGATGCATTGATACTGTGAAACAGTTCAACTTGATCTCTTTACAAATAAAAAGAAAGTATCATCATTCAACTATTACATTACTATGATAGAAATCTTATAAATAACATTTTTGATGAAAGTCAATTTTCATTCATATCAATTAATAAGTTTATTTTTTTATTTTATTTTTTGAAGTCTTATTTTGTTGCTTGTTTTTAAATTCTGGAATTATATAAATCATTGCAATGCTTTCATTACAATTGTTCTAATCATATATTAAATTTAAGCAGTTTGTGGCTTAGCGACACCAGATTGGAAACCGTTCTTGAATCTTCTAGAAACGTTCTTCAAGTATCTCATTCTACCGGTACCGGTAGTTCTTCTTCTTTGAGCCTTAGCACCCCAGTTGTAAGATCTCATCTTGGCAGCTGGGTAACCACAAGAAGCACAGGTCTTCTTTTGAATATGGAAAGCTCTAGTACCACATCTGTTACATAAGGTGTGGGTCTTGTTGTGTTTTTTACCAAAGGAAGGGGTACCTTCTATTTAGGAATAATAACGATTATCGGTATTTTCAATTGTGATTTTCAAAAAACAATGAAAAAACTATAAATTAATTGTTAGTAAAAACATGATCCTCGTTTAATACTTTTTGATTTTTGACATAAGTTTCAATTGTCTAAGGGTACGTTTACTTGACTGGAATGCTGCACAATTCTATGAATTAACCTAAATGATATTGTAACTGTATGGTTCACAACCAAAATAAAAACTTCCGCTTCCCTGATCATCTTAGTCTATATTGATTGCACGTTTTATAATAAATGGCTTGAATTCTTGTTGACATGATTTCCTCTTTACAAGTTACAAATCTGATATCTGCTTAGAAAGTTATTACCTCTGATAAGCATATAAATTGATTTCTAGTCTCATGTGTGTAATCATCAAGAATTTGTGTATATGGAACTTTCTAACTAGGGGAAACGACCTTATATTAAGTATGAATTATTCAACATCCTGTTTTCTATATTTTTGATAAGTAATATTGTCTTTTAAGTTTTCTCAATAACAATTAAATCCAATAATTTTAAGGAGATTTAATACTCGTCTGTTGTATGATTCCAAATGAATGTGATATTCTTATATTAAGTCTTTTCTTAGCCACTTATAAATGGATATTTCTGTGCATCCCTTCTCTATCTTATTAATTCATCACTATATGTACCATACTTGTTTCCTCTAGTATCTTGTTAACAAATCAGTGGTCATTTCGATATGCAAATCTAAGTATTCCCTTGTCTTAAAGTCATTTATGTCTTGTAAAGGTCAGTGTGATGTATACATACTACTCATATTGTTGGCTTATTATAACTAGTTGTTTGGTTTTTTAACAAATTTGTTGTTCTTCCTTTCTTGTCACAAAGTACTGTAAGGAAAAAACGACAACGAAGTTAAACTGCACTAAGAATTTTACTATTTTTTTTCCAAATTGCTATGCACACTCAATGCATTTTTCACGCTAAAAAAGTTAAGCAAAAAACTTAGGAAAGAAGAAAAACTGTAAGTATTGCCGGATTGAGACATTCCCGAAATAACAAAAAAAAAGAAAACTTTTCGAAAGCATATGGAAGAAATTAAAATTATTTCAAGTAAGCTGTTTTAGTGTAGAATCTTCAAACATCAAGGCAAAGTCATATATTAATTTTCTAAGATTTACACAAGCAATACAGATTAAGATGAAAAAAGACTTAGCAGTCTCTCTGTTTTTGTTACTAATCCTAGGTAGAAAATGGAATAGATAAACAAATGTAATTTTTACTACAAAAGGAAAGATTGCTGATAAGTTAATAAAAAGCAGTAATTTTTTTTTTGATTTTGGCAATAATACCATATATGGCAATTCGAGCAAATTTTCTTTTTTTCACTACATATTACCTAAATAAGTAAAACACTATTGAAAAATATATTCTTTTTTTTAGTTGTAATGTAAATTTAAACATTTCCTATTTAAGTAATTTCTACAAAAGCAAAAAAATCTTTATTATGTTTGATTTGGTTTTTTGTTACAAAAAAATCTACTCACTGGTTGGTCATGTTTTATCGTCTTTGCACGTGCATCCTTGATAGGTCGGTTTGAAGTAGTCACATGACAGTCCGACGCCAAAGAAATATGGCGCGACACGTAAAATTTCTATTTTCTGAAAGCTGAATTGCACTACAAAAAAATTTTCTAGCACAGTAGAAATATAACTAGATATTTCTCTATAAAAAAACAATATAGATAAAACGCGTTATTCTCACTACACTACTATAATATGGCGGTTTTTAAAAGTAGTGACTCTTTTGAAAGGAATTATACATACTGAGAAGCCCATATCAAATATTATGTCTGAAATAGCCAATAAGGAAAGAAAAATCAAAATGTCTACAGTTGATTCATACAATCCATCGGAATCAACGTTTATTGGTGCACTATCTTCTTCAACAGCTTATGATTTAAAGAATAATAATATCAAGTCACCATCTTCTAATGACTCAGTTGTACACGGAAACAATTCCTCGACTATATTGGAGTCAGAAAACATCAACTGTACTATTGATTCCAATCCTGAAGAAGAATTTGGTCTGCCAACAAGTGAAGAGCCAAAAGAAACTGGCAAGATATTGCAGGTTTTAACCTTTGATGTAAAGGAAAATGAACAATCAAAAACCGTCACTATAGGTCGTTCCTCATCAAAAAATGACTTCCAGCTATCTCCTAAATCTGCTCTAATCTCAAGACAGCACTTGGCTGTGACCTATTTTCCAAACAGCAATACTCTAAGGATAAAATGTTATGGAAAGAATGGATTGGTAGTCAACTTTCCGAAATTGTTAAATTATAAGCTAATAAGACAATTGAAGGAAAAAATATACGAGCTAGTTCCTGTTGAAGAGTCATCCTTTAAAGAAGATCACGAAAAAGAGATGATTAAGAAGAAAGGTATCACCTCATTTGTGTTGAATCAAAAGGAGATATGCTTCATTCCATTTATGTCCGGTTTACAATTTGGGTTTGGTCAACTAAGTTTGGAGTTAAAAATTAAGCATTCGATGGCCGATCATGAATTTAAGGACAGTGATCATGATGTTCATGATCACAAAGTTACCAAAAATGAAGACCAATCAGTTCTATTATCATCTCCTCTTTCCTCAGTTGTTGAATATCATGAAGATGAAGAGATGACTAACAAAGAAGTCATCCAAAACTTGAATGATAAATTAAAGACTAATGAAGACTTTGAAGCAAAGGAAAGTATAAGTAAGAAAACCGCGCTTAAAAGAGCCGTAAGTGATGTAGATGGATTCCATGGCAGCACTCATAAGAAGCAAAAAACCGCAAAATCATCAACTTCTATATTGCAAGATCTGATGGAAAAGATTGAGGTTGAAAAAATAATAGTAAAGGAAGTGGTTCATCAGTTGACTAACCAAATTGCATTTGCTAGCATCCAGCAGATTCCCTTGAAACAACTATACGAGTCCAACACCACTTGCTCATCAAAGCTGTCGCTCCCCGAATTTAGAGTCTTTTTGGACAAGTTCTTGCTTAAGTTGGAACCTTCTATACAGATAATTCTAAGAAAGGGTAAAGATGCTGCTGGAAAATTACTGGATCCAGAATTCTTTTACGATGTTGAGAAGGATAGCAATGAAGAAAGAGTTTTGATTGTTAGCAACTTGAAGGGAGGTAGATCGGGTTTGAGATCCTGTAGAAAAGTCCACAAGCAATATTTCTGGAAAAAGCCTACAAAATAATGATCGGCTTGTAGATCTCATATATGATATAAAGTTTATTAGGATGTCATTTTTTTTTTCTTTTATATTTGTCATTAATGGCTATTCATATATACTAAATACGATTACATGTTACTGCTGTTTTTTTTTTTTCTAAACAGTTCGAGCATACATTATTGATTATCAATAGATGCAGACATGTTTTTAATCAGTCTGTCTATTTCATCGGGCTCACTAATAGGCATGTCCAAAGATTTTGCAATCAATTCTCTGTATTTATGAAGCTCTAATGCCTTTTGTTTATGTATTGAAGACAGCAAGTTGGTCAAAGATATATTTTGAGATTTGTAAGTCTCAATCATAGTATCAAGCTGCTCCACCGATAATTCATCTAATTCATCCACCAGGCTTTGATTCAAATTATCACCAATTCCATCATCTACATACTTCAACAAATCCTGTGATATCAGAGGTATTTTAAACTGTTTATTGCTATCCTGTTCCATGAATGTCTTTATAAAGCTCTCAAATTCAGGGAAGTTGTCATACTGAGATTTCAAAACTTCCTTTTGCTTAATCAAGCCATCATTTAAAAAATTGTAAGCTCTTAAATTATCAAGATTTTGTAAAAGATTATTTTCAATGATAATTTTCTGAAGTTTATTATTTTCTAATCTTTTTGCAGCCAAGCTCTTTTCTAAATCCGCCATATCCTCTTTGTAGTTTTCATTGTCTTGTCTGTAAATCTCATTTATATTAGACAATTCATCCTCAAGCAATTTAAGACTTGGGTTTTTACTGTTGTAAGAAGCTTCTCCTATCCCGTAGTCCACAGATCTAGTGTGATCGTCATTGATGATATACGGATCCGCACCATACCTCAGAAGAATTTTTATCAGATCAACGCGATGATTAATTGAACAAGTGTGAAGGATAGTGTTTCCTGTTTTGCTGTCTTTTGTGTTGATCCAACTTTTGTAGTAATTGAGTTCAAATTTTCTTTTGGTGAACTGAAGTAAATGCTCTAGATAATACTCACTTGCTTCTGGTAGATAATTGTTCGCTAAGAAATGTAAAATCGTTTGGTTTTGATCGTCCTTAAAGTCTATCAAATCTTGGTAAATCTCTAGCATCTTGTCAAAGCTTCTGGTTATGTATGAGTTTCTGGATTTCACACATTGGCAAAGACATGTTTCCTGGTAGTTATTTAGTACCTTGAAGTCAATGCTTATCTGTAGGCTTTTATTGTACTTTAAAAACAAGTCCTCGTTGTCGAAAGCATTTGAGTTGTAGATTTTCAAAATGTCTAAAATAACATCACTAAGGCATAGGTTAGATAGCCAGTGCAGGGTGGAGTTTCCATCGTCGTCAATACTCACACTAAAATCTAGCTTTATTTTCTTAGTAGGGTTATGTGTTATCAAATCATCAATAATTGTAAATAGATTAGGCGTGTTTTTGTCATCAATAAAGTTCTGCAAGAACATTATCATAGTTTCTTTACTTTCGTTAATATCATCCATATTTTTTATTTTTTCCTTTAGAAAAGAGTTGTATAAAAAGATTCTGGGTTTTTTGCCTTATATTTATGTATCTTATTGACTAAATGTTGATTGAATTATATTGTATATGTTTTAGTTGAGGAGATACTACTGGAAAGAATAAGGTAACACGACTGTTACAAATCAAGAAAAAAAATATTTAGATAATTTTTGACATCGAGTTTTCATGGTTGAAATAATTACTTTAGGCGTTACTCACGTGATTTGGCAAAGCCTAGGTGTACAATAAAGTATATCTCTAAGTGATTTAATGGTTAATACTACAAAGGTAGTTATTGCTTACAATACTTAACAATTAAAGAAATCAATTTACGCTTAAAATATTCAAGCACAATTCTTGAAAAAGTCTGCATCAAACAAGATATTCAAAAATACCCAGCCTAAAAAAATTAGCATACTACTTTTCATTTTACTATATTGATAAGAATACAGCAATCAATAACCTTTACACATAATTGTTTTGAGTAAAGCAGTAATATATATACCAATTAAATGAGGCTCCCAGTTTCATTTCACTTCTGATTTGATTATAAAGTTGGTGTATTATAAATTAATGAATGTATGACTGTATCTGGTAGCGCTGAGTTTCTTTTCTGTGGGGAAATAGAGTCATTTACTGCATATCTAGTAAAAAAACATCTAGTTTATCTGTAACTGGCTGTTTTCTTCCTTCCTGTAATATTAGTAATCTAAACCTATATTATGTATGCCTCTCTATAAGGACTAGAAGATAGCCCATTCCAAAACTTTATCTATAGAATACATCTGCTTAATGTCAAATATCAAAAGATTAATAAAGCAAAGTACAGATCTGTCCTCTAATGAGTCGTTAATGCTCCTTTCATATTACCATGATTTGAAACTTGTAGAAACACTTCTAGGGGTAAATTACGAAGACAAAGCCTTCATAAGCAATCTGATGGATCACATAGAAAAAATCAAACCAGAAATATCAGAGATTGAGGAGAGCAATAGGGTGAAGATATTTATAAAGTACTTAATAGTTATGTTCAAAAACAACATTGAGCTATCAAAGCAATACTTATCGAATTCATCTTCGTTAAATCCAGAAGATGACAAAAATAATATGATCCAGTCTATATGGTTGAACATAGACTTAATAGAAGCCTTTGAAGATTCATTCAGTCAAGAGTACATACAATCGAATAATGAGTTGCAAGAATTGGTGAATAAATTAGAAAGTCAGCAAAAGATAAAATCATTGAAAATGCTCTTAAAGAAAGTGTTGACTTTTGTGCCAAAATTTGATCAACAAGATGATGAACTTTTACGAAAACAAATGGAATCTTATGATGAAGATCAGGTGAGGGATGAACTCAAACTCAGTGCAAATGATTCTAGCACTGAAGAGGATAGACCTGATCTTGAGTCAGATAAAGATGTCTTTACCACAAATCATGATGTCGATGACTTACATCTTCCTGAACTGCCGGAAACAAGCACACAAGATAGTGAAGAGAGCTTGAAACTAGATGAAATTGCCTTATCAAGAAAAGCAGAAATTGAAAAACATGAAACAGACACCAGTGATTATAACTCTTCTGAGATATCAGATATTGTAACGTCACAAGAAACAATTGACAAGATGGTGAAGTTGGCTAAAATTGGTATCCAATGCATACAATATGAGGATTTTACAGTAGCTAAAGATAACTTTGAAAGTCTTATTGATATTTTAACAGCAGAGTTAAACAAGATCGAAAATCAAAGCTAGGAATAAGTTTAAAAAGTATTAATAATAGTACTCGTTTAAATGATGTTAGTTTGCCTATGTTAATATTTATATAATTATTTATTTACATCTTAGTATTTCTTCTGTTTCGTTTTCACAAATACAACAACAAAAAAGTAAATGTCTCTATATCATAAACTTACAAAATTATAACTTCAATTCCTTGACAATTTCCCATGGGTAGGATTGGTTGGTGAAGTGACCGTTGGAAGCAGTTGGTAAGTAGATTGGTCTAGCCAAGTCCAATTCCTTAACTAAAACACCTGGTCTTAAGTCGAAGTTATTCTTGATGATTCGTAAGATTTCATCATCGGACTTGGTAGCAGTACCGTAGGTGTTGACGTGAATGGACAATGGTTCAGCAATACCAATGGCGTAAGAGAATTGGACTTCAACTCTCTTACATAAGCCGGCCTTGACTAAGGACTTGGCAACCCATCTGGCGGCGTAGGCAGCAGATCTGTCGACCTTGGAGTAATCCTTACCGGAGAAGGCACCACCACCAACAGCAGAAGCACCACCGTAGGCATCAACAATGATCTTTCTACCAGTTAAACCAGCATCACCTTGTGGACCACCAATGACGAATCTACCAGAAGGTTGAATGTAGTACTTGGTATTTTCATCTAATAGGTCAGCAGGACAAACCTTCTTGACAATCTTTTCCTTGATTTCGGATCTCAAGTCTTCAGTGGAGATTTCTTCAGCGTGTTGAGCAGAAACAACAATGGTGTCAATTCTCAAAGGAACCCATCTACCATCAACTTCTTCGTATTCAATGGTGACTTGAGTCTTGGTGTCTGGTCTCAACCATGGTAAAGAACCATCTCTTCTAGCATCAGACATGGCCATGTTCAACTTGTGAGCCAATAAGATGGTCAATGGTAATAATTCAGGAGTTTCATCAGTAGCGTAACCGAACATGATACCTTGATCACCAGCACCTAATTCTTCCAAAGAGTCCTTGGTTTCATGGACACCTTGGGCAATATCTGGGGATTGTTGTTCAATAGCAACCAAAACGTTACAGGTCTTGTAATCAAATCCCTTAGCAGAGTCATCGTAACCAATTTGCTTGATGGTGTCTCTAACAATCTTTTGGTAGTCTAAGACAGCCTTGGTGGTAATTTCACCGAAAACCATGATCATACCGGTCTTGGCAGCAGTTTCACAAGCAACCTTGGATAAAGGATCTTGAGCCAAACAAGCATCTAAGACAGCGTCAGAAACTTGATCACAGATTTTATCTGGATGACCTTCACCGACAGATTCAGAAGTAAATAAAAATCTCTTACCCATTTTATGTTTATATTGATTTGTTTTTTTTTTTTTCAAAAGAAAAGAAGCGGTTTTTCTATATATGTTTCTTCTCTGTTCTTGAAGAATTAATTTTAAAAAATTCAAAGATCCATCAAACATCATAAATTAACAGTTCATAAATTTATAAAAGAACCAAAATAAACGTTAAAGTCGTAAAGAATAAAAAAATTTTCCTCGAAATTATTTATTTACCAGAGGGTAACACTTTCATGAAGTGATACCATATGAAAATGTATTTGAAAAAGAAACTAAATGTGCTATGTGTTGCAATCTTCAGTCAAAAAAAATAATAATAATACAAAGGCTACTCATGTGCAGTTTTACTTGCCAAATATGTGCAATGTGAACTTCGTTTAACGGAAAACTGTGTATTTTTTTTGTGATAAAAAGTGTGTGTATATTATGTAATCAAAACAATGTACACAGTTTTTCTCTGGTAAATGTATTTTTCCGTGCATTCTTTTTCCGTGTTTTGCACTATTGGAAAATAGCCATAGTAGCGCCACTGTAACCCCGACATGTATATCTTTAATTCCGTGAAGGAGTTGAAAAATAACACAAGTAAATGTTCAAGTACTACGATGTTGCGTGAAAGCTGCACGTGGTTTACCACTGTCTTTACGAGTAATAAGTCTTTATATATTGATTACTTTTTTATTACATATTATTAATTAGGTAAGGATGTTAACTACTTCGTAATATTTTTTCGATCTTCAACGTTATTATGTATGTTGAGATCATTACCTAAAACGTCAAACATTTGATTGTTTTAATATATGTAAGGTGAACAATATAGATAATCACGTCTCTTATTTACATACAGACGTAGGTAGTAAACATATACAGCAACGGGTTTAAAAGAAACTTTGCAGCTATCAGATGACATAATAAATGATGGATTTCTTGACGAGTTGTTGCTTATTTTTTACGTGTTGGATGATGTCTTCATAAGTGCTAAACGCGGCTCAGAATCTTTTTATTATTTAGATATGGGGGGGGGTTTTTTTATTATGTACTTTTTGATAGATACATTTTATATTTTTTTTAGGGGAATCGCTATCTAAACTTATTTAGATTGATCATATATAAGGAACACAATGCGAAGATGTAGAATCATCAAAAAGTTATATATTATCTAAAGTGGATACCAACCCAAAAGCATTATCAAAAATCACACACTTACAAAATGATTAACACACTTGACTTACCTAAATCAATCGGAGCCGCTTTAGATCAACACAGTATCCTATCCAGCATCTTCCCAAAGTCTGATATCTCGCTACCTGTCTTATCTCAATCCTTATTTAGCGTACAATATGGACCGCATCAAGCATCCTTGGGTAACACCTTACCTGTTAGAGACACCCAGGAAATGCCAAAGGTGCAAGCTATTTTGACTGAGAATTTCTTCAACAATTCACATGAAGATTTGCAAATAAACGACACTGACACCGAGTTCACCTTGATCTTGACGGATCCAGATGCTCCATCCAGAACCGATAAGAAATGGTCAGAGTACTTGCACTACATAGGCACGGGCTTGAAAATCAATACCAGCCATCCAGGCAACACTGAGAAGTTCAAGATCATCGACGATTCCCACTTGAAGACTTTGGTTGAGTACCAAGGTCCTGCTCCTCCAAGTGGCACTGGCCCACATAGATACGTATGGCTGCTTTTTAAAGGATCTTTAACCAATGACGATGTTGCAGGTTTAAGTGAAAACAGACCAAATTGGGGTTACGGAGAACCAGCCGTTGGCGTTGAAAAGTTTGCCAAGGAAAAGAAGTTGGGTCCGTTGGTGGGTATCAACTTTTTCTTTGCTGAAAACAAAGAATAAACTGGTCAACAGTTTATATATATAAATGTTTAAACGTCATTTCGCAAAAAAGTATATGTTTGCATATAGCTTTAAGAAAAAAAAGTTATTAATTGATAATTTTTAAATGTTAGATCCATGCCTTTGCCTTTAAAAAAATTCTCTTTATTTTACTCTTCAAATAAATGTAAACATAGCGGAAAAAACTTTGGCGTAAATAATTAACTCCGTTTATTTTTTTTACCAAAAGTTTAAAAATAAAAAGGGGTAATTGATAGCGTAATATATATCAATAAAGGTATTGAACAACAACCCAAAAATGTTAGATTGAAATAATTTTACATTTAGTATATTTTAAACAATAACCAAAGCAATAGTCAATTTAATAAAAAATGAATAAAGTGTTCAATCAAACTTTTGCTCAAACACATAAGGACATAGAATTTCCTAAGGGAAACTTGAAAGTTGTTTACCCAGCTCTTGCTCAACCTATTAGTCCAGGAAGTCAATTGAAGGCCAAGGAGGTCCAGGAGGTTCCATCAGTCAAAGTTTTGTCCAATCTTATCAACAAGGATGCTCCTTATACCCTGATAATGAGTGATATCGATGCATCTGCTGAGGGATGCCACTACTTGGTGACCAATCTGCATGCTATCTCCGAAAATGAGGAATTAGTAGTAATGAACAAGACAAAAGACGAGAATATCGTTTTAGACTACGTTCCCCCAGGTCCAAGAATAGAGCAAAATCACGCCTATGTGTGGCTATTGTTTGAAGGTGTTCCTGAAGCCTCAAGGGCAAGTGCGGTCAATGAATGCAGAAGAGGATATGGAACCAATGAAAAATACCATGGCGCAGAGTGGTTCAAGGAAGTTTCAGGATTGGGACAGCTTGTAGCATTCAACTATCAATACGTGAAAAATGACTTGGCTTAATTTTTGCTCAGAACAAGTAGAATCTAAGCTTCTGTTTTTTATTTTCAAATGTATATAAAGAGTTAATTGAACAAAATGATATAATGACTTTAACTAATTAAGTTACCTAATTTGGAAGTGTAATTGAATTATATTTCCCAAAAGAGTAATTATTGTTCGTGTTTTTTTCTTTCTTAACTCTTTTACTAAAGGACATGAACAGGGAAAAAAAGAAAAAAAAAAAAAATTTTTTAAAGGCTATTCAAGTTCACACAGCATTATATTTCATTTTTGTTTGTTTAAAGTTTTATAGCTAGCATCATTTTGAAACATTTTCTTATTTCTTTAGCAATTTAACACTGTTATTGTTGTCAATTATTTTGAAAGCTGCATGACATTAGTTAAGTGTATATTCATAAACAGTTTGTTCAAATATATTAATTCTTCATTATTATTTGTTTATAAAGAAAAAAAATAAGAATTATTAAAACACCACGAAAAAAAAAGTTATCTGTGTGCAGTTTCATTGTATCAACATATAAAATCAAGTGATACTTAATCTAAATCATACCAATTCGAAGAGAATTAACAGAGTTATATATTTCATAGCCGAAGAAACAACACATAAATAAACCTTACAGACAATGTCTACTATTCAAGAACAAGAACAATTCCACCATAGTAGAGAGGCCACTGATACGTCCAAGATCGGACCATGGAAAATGGCGGAGACCATTGGGTTTGGGTCATCAGGTAAGGTCAGACTGGCCATCCACGAAAAGACCGGTCAGCAGGCCGCTGTCAAGATTGTTTCGAAGTCTCTGTTCATGACTCACCAGAACACAACATCCACTGTTGCTGGTGGGAACGAGGACAAGGACTTTCTGCCATACGGGATTGAAAGAGAAATCATCATCATGAAGCTTCTGAACCATCCAAATGTTCTGAGACTTTATGATGTGTGGGAAACCGAAACAGATTTGTTCATGGTTTTGGAGTACGTTGAAAAGGGTGAGCTTTTCAAGCTTTTAGTTGAAAGAGGACCCCTGACTGAGAGAGAGGCTGTAAGATTTTTCAGACAGATCATCATTGGTATCTCATACTGCCATGCCCTGGGTATTGCCCACAGAGACTTAAAGCCTGAAAACTTGCTGCTAGACCACAAATCCAACATCAAGATTGCTGACTTTGGGATGGCTGCTTTGGAAACAAAGGACAAGTTGCTGGAAACATCATGTGGATCTCCACACTACGCATCTCCGGAAATTGTCTCTGGATTGCCCTACCAGGGTTTTGAAAGTGACGTTTGGTCATGCGGTGTAATATTATATGCTTTGCTAACTGGTGTTTTGCCTTTTGATGAGGAAAACGGTGATATTAGACAAATCTTGCTGAAGGTTCAGGCCGGTCGCTTTTACATGCCTGAAAACATCTCCAAGGAGGCTCAAGATCTATTGGCAAGAATATTGACTGTTGATCCAAAGAAAAGAATTGGTACTAGAGACATATTGAAGCACCCGTTGTTGAAGAAGTATCCAAGTATCAAGGACTCCATGTCCATCCGAAACTTGCCAAGAGAGGACACATACTTGAATCCATTGGCTGATGGTGCTGACATTGATCCATCAATTTTGAACAATTTGGTTGTTTTGTGGAATGGCAAGGATAGACAAGAAATCATTAAGTCATTGAAGGAGCCTAAGGCCAACTTGGAGAAGACCTTTTATGGGTTACTGTACAATTTTAAGGTAGGCATTCAACAGCAACACAAGATGTTGACGGCTGAGGATGATGAAGAAATTGTTGTCAACAAGAGAAATAAAAAGAGAACAAGTCCTCAAAAGCAGAAGAGATACTCCTCATCAACATCATCCTTCAGTGGCTTGCCAAAGTCCCAATCAAAGAGATTGTCGCAAATAAGCACCTCATCAGTGGGAAGAAAGTCAAGTGGGAGTGTTAGCAGACCAACATCTCAATACCTCACCAACCAAAAGCACCTCCACACTCCATCTTCAGTTTCATCCAATAACTCCAATGATGTTACATCGGGCAGTTTGGGCTCAACTCCATTGAAGAGAAACGGGACCCTGACATCTGGGTATGTTGTTTGTGATGGCCTGTCCCCAAGCAGAGACCCGCCACCGCCACCAAGTGAAACACCAAAGGACTTGCAACCTGAGCAAATCGAGGATGCTGTGGTCAACAAGAGAATATCCAAGGCCATCAGTAAAAGATTGAGCAGAAACATATCGAGAAACTCGTTGATCTCATTGAATCAGGAAAACAACCTGAACAACTCTCCGGAAAAAAACACCCTTGATTACAACTCACTGGGCCAAACATCAAGACAGGGCAAGAGATCATCCTTGACAACAAAGCTGATTTCGACTTACGCCAAGCTAACCACACTGCAGGAGGCTGACTGGGGGTACATTGAAACAGAAACCAGAAGAACTTCGCAGTCATTTGCACATCTGATAGATGAGGTTTTTGAGTACGAAATGTTGGAAAAGGAAAGAAAAAAGTTGTTGAAGGATAAGATGATGAAGGAGAGAGAGTTGAAGAAGAGAGAAGAAGAGTTGAGAAGGGAAATTGAAGAAAAGGAGAGAGCTTTAAGAGAGGAACAACATAAGAAAGAATTGGCTGAGAAGAGAGAAAGAGAAAAGTTGGAGTCAGAAAACTTGAAGAGAGAGAAGTGCTTGAAAATCATGGTTTATGAAAGAAAACTCGAGGGAAGATTGACCAAGACAAGAGAAAGATTGGAGTACTTGAAAGGGCTGTTGAATGAAGAGTCATTGGAAATGTTGAAAGAAATTGATTTAGCCGAGTACATGAATGAAGATGCATTCAACTCTGACTTTGACGAAGACATTGAGGAACTTGAAAAAAGTGCGGATGACAATGCATCCTCATTCACCATTGACGATTATGAAAAGGAGGAGGCTGAATCTGAGAAGGAGGAGGATGATTCTGAAAAGACACTTGAAAACAACGAAAAAGAAGTCAACAAGAGATCTGTGAGCGAGCCAACAACCACTAAGCAAAGCTTGCCTGAGGATGTTGCCAACTTACAAAAAAGAGCCTTCTCTTTGTCAACAAGACCAGTGTCAAGATTGGACCCGGGTATCTATGGATATGGCTCAAGCGCTAACAACTCCAAGACCATGCTGCCTGAAGAAAGTGATGTCGAAAGTGAGTATGAGTCTGAAGAGGAGGAAACCACTGTGATTGATGAAGCCGAAGTTGAAAGAAGAATGATGGAGAGTTTGAGAAGAAGTAAGTTCTTGGGCTCTCAATTTGACCTAGCAATGAAACTGACTTCAAGCGGCCTCAGCACATCGAGCACAAGAGCTGCTAAGAGGAGATCTTTGCTAGCCATGCAAAGTCAATATGGAGTTAATGTTATGAAGAAAAAGAGAAACAGCATGAAGAGAAAATCAGCAAGAAAGTCATTGACTAAAAAGAAGGACTTGCTGACACTTGAGCATGAGGGCAAAGACAGTCTTTTGGATGAGTCAAAGGCCGTTAACAACAGTGGAATAGAGGATGAAAACACAGTTATGGTTTATGACTTGAAAAACGAGGGGGATGAGGTCAATAAATTGAGTGAAGTTGTCATACCAAAGGTGCTGAAGAACGCGGAGAATGAGAAGAGAATGAGCTTACTATCAACATTTTCGTCAACCAACTTATCGCAGCATTTGAAGAACAAAGACAAGGATGAAGAAAAGTTTTTGTTTGAAGACAAGAACTACGAGGAGGACGGTGACGTTGAAATAGTTGAAAAGAAGGATGGAGAAATAGTGAAGTCAAGAAGCTCCCAAATGAGATTGAACTTTGCTGACAGATTCACCGGAAGCGATGAGGAAGAAGAGGCTGAAGAAATTAAGTTGCCCGAATTGCCACCAGTGGACCAATCCAAGGCTGTTAGAAATTCCCTGTTGTTGGAGGAAAAGTTGAAGGAAAATGAAAGAAAGATAAGCGAAACACAGGAAAAGAAGGAAGATAAGAAAAGGGAGCAAAAAATTGTTGTGCCAAAGAAAACAGACGTGGGCAGAGAGCCAACAATCCAAAGAAAAAAATCTGGAATCTTCAGAATATTCACACCAAGCGTAGAAACTGATGATGATGTTAAGAAAATCAAGTATGGGAAAAGACATGATAAGGACTTGCTTAGAAAAGTATACTATCAGTTCAAGGAGTGGGAGAAGTCAAAGCTCGGCCTGAAGCACATCGAAACAGATGGGAAAACTTTCATCAAGGGAGGAATCTCCAATGAAAATGTGCTGAGTTTGAGATCAACAGCCTTTGAGTTGACCATGGAAGAGGATTACATCAGACTGGTAAAATTGAGTGGAAGCAAAAAATCATTCAACAGATTTGCTAAGGAGCTAGAAAAGTGGCTGAGATAAGAAGAGGTTACGAGTGTAATTTTTGTTTGTGTTTGTATATATTTTGGTGATTACTTCTTTAGGAAATATTATTGTAGCATACATTCTTAACTGCGCTGTGCAATATGGTTTTTATTTTTATATGTTTTTTGAAGCAGCCATTTTTGTGGGAATACAAAAACCCACACTGCCTTATCCATTAAAGGCAAAATCCACGTTTTGTAACCGCTCAACAATTTTTTTCTGTGGTTCACGGCAACAATACAGAGAGAGAAACGTTACCAAGTTGCTCATGAGAGGAACGAGTTCGTTGGTAAAGGCAGTTTTATTGTCAAGTTTTTCAACGTTAGAATTCTTTAATAGAGCAAAACAAGAATAAAAAGAAATAAAATATTATATTTTGAAGCTCATTGTTGTTTTTAGCATTTATATGATAATTTGAACAATATATATGATAGTTTAGGTATGAGGATGAGTTATAGGAAGATAAGCAAAAATGAATCTTGATTAACACAATAAAGTTTATCTTTGGATATTTTTTAATAATAGGGTTTTTGAATAATAATACAAGTTTCAATCTGAATTCATAATAAGTAATAAGAACTATTTACAAAATATAGCTATATAAGATGTTCAATGAAATCATTATGAACCCAATTGTTAACAAAGCAATAAAGTTTTGCCTCAAAAAGCGGTACTTTCACTTATTCTCGTGAATCTTCCACCAGAGAGAAAAACTTCTGACAATCTTCATTTCGCATGTATTCGGTGTGATTTATTCTAATCAAAAAAAAAAAAAAAATACATAGAAACAGCATATGGGGTCAACAGTATCAGTAAATATTGATGTTACTCCATTCGGAATGTACCAAAAAAAATATATAATAATAAAAAAAAGATTACCACCAATTCGTGTAACTTCACCAATACAATTTTGCTGTGTGTGTTTTTTTAAAGGGGGGGGGCGCCTATTTGTTTCTTTTTCATTTTCTTTTTTATCTATAAAGTTCAAATGTGTATTAGAAATATCTACCTTATTTTTTTTTCTTGTTGATTAATCTTTGATTTTTTAATCAAAATTGGTTTTTTTGTTATTTACTACCCTTTTTGGTTTTTTTTCACTTCTTCTCATCTTAATCTAATTGTTTGTAGTATTATATTATTATTTTTTTTTTCCATCTCTGTTTAATCAAAAGATTGAACTATCATCAACCAACCATTCTAATTAATTAAACATGCAGCAGAATAACTTTGTTAATCAACAGTACTCACCCCACAACAACCCTTATCCGAACATGCTGTACCCTCAAGAAATCAACAGCAACCAACAGGCTGCCAGTATCAACCAGCTCTATCCCAATAGACACAACAGCGTTTCTAATGGAAACAGCATGTTATCTAATTTCTACAACAACCAACATTTGAATGGAACTGCTATCATTGATGACGATGACTACAACTGTCAAAACAACAACCAATTATACCAATTTAGACACAACAGCATGGGCTACAATCAAGGCAGACCCTCCCAAGGATCGGCCAACTTCAACAACTATGAGAACATGTATGATAACTATAACTACAATCATCAAAACAACCGATTTATAAGACCAGCCTCGTTTAGTCAGCAATCAACAGCCTCGTCCAGCAGCAACACTCAAAATTTTAACTATTCAAGAATGTCCAGCTTTGGCAACTCAGATGCTCAAATGGCGTTCAATGAGCAGCCTCCAATGTACAATAGAGCATCCTTTGGAAGTAACTTTTCCAGTCAACAAGCAAATGTAAACAATATAAGAAACAACAGCGCCAGTTTCATTCCGGATTATAACAACATCTCTTCCACAGGTACAATAAATGAACCTCTTATACAGTCCAATATGATCAATTTCAACATGAATAACCTACCCAATGCTCCCATGGCCACCCCATCCAACAATGCTCCAAGTTCTAGAAAGACTTCAACAACAAGTACGACCAGCACCCACTCCATGAATACCCCTTCAAATAGTACACAAAACACTGCTAGAAGATCTTCCAAGAGTAACATGTCTGAAAAGAAAAATAGTATCAGTAAGGATTCAAGCTTGAAAAGTGATGATGGATCAGTCACTAATGTTTCAACTACAGCTCAAGTCACAAAGGTGACAAGTAAGGAGAAAAATGCTGAGGTCAAAAAGACACCCTCAAGCTCAAACAAATCATCTGAAGCCACTGAAGGCAGCTCAGCAGCTCCAGTGCAAATCCCAACCATCACTATGAAAAAACAAGAACAGCTATTGAGCAAGATAAAGGGTAATGGTTTAATCAGTAATGAAACATCGAATAAGCAGGAGGTATCCAAGGACTTGCAAGCTTTGTATGATTTGTCAGGGCAAAACTACTTTGCTGAGGACTCTGTCTTCCACTTTGTCAACATTTTAAAGGCAAAGTTGAAGAAGGATTATCTGAGCAACCTAACTGGAAATAACAAATTCAATAAGTTCATGAAGTACTTGTTTGCATGCAATGATCAATTTGTTTCTGAATATGTGAATTCCACTTATGACATTTTTAAAGATACATCTGGCTTTGTTTCATCACAGGGCAAGTCACTATGTCTAGTTGCCCTGAAAAACGGGAAACTGGAATTGTTGTCTGTTAGCAAGCATTTTACAAGCACATACACTTTGAAACCAAGAAACTTGGTTATCATTGATGGTGATAGAGGGATAGACATAGCAATGGTTGTTGAGCCTCAGATGAGCTTTATGTTGAGTTTATTGGTGAACTTTTTGAAGAAAAAAATTCATTTCGATTCATTGATCACTGATCCAAGGAAACACCATCCAAACAAAGATTTCATTGATGCTCTTCTGGAAAGACACACCCATGTTTTGGGAACCAAACCGCTGAACAACATCATTGACACGAAGCTTTACGATCTTCAGGAACTGACTCAGTTGATCATTCCCTCTAAACAAGTTGTAAGATTTGCATCACCGAAGGACTCCACCTCCTCTTTGTTGCAAAAGCTGCAAGAGGAGTTGAAGTCATTGAACTTTGTTCTTGGCAAACTGGACTCATACAACGAGCACAGCAGCCAGGAGGGCAAGCGCAACAAACTGAACATCAAGATTCTTAATTCAGAGTATCAATTTGATAGAAAGAAACTTACCTTCTACTACACGTGCCAAGAAAGAAACGATTATAGAGAGCTGATTAAGGAACTGTTCAGATTCTACAAAACAAGAATCTGGCTGTGTGCAATTCCAAATAATTTGGGAATCATAGAAAATGAAGAATGGTTCAATGGATCAGAGAAAGGCCTCATCAGGGGTCATTCAGAAGTCAACAAGAAGAAAAACACAATCAACTTTGATGATGTGGTTTTGGATCAGTTCCAAATTGCTGTTTACATTGAGCTACTGAAGCAGATGTTTTAGAATCTTAGATAGCCTTATAAAAAAAAAATAATCCTTTATATATTTCTTCGAAGCAGACATAATATATAGATCCTATTTTAGTTCATTATGAAAGTATTGATGTTTTATTACATGGTTCCTAGTGTGTGAGATAAGAGGTTCCATACCTCAGTCTTAACAGGCAAAGCCACCGCTCTGGTGTCTGTAGACTTCAATGATATCGTTGTTTTCCATGGCCAGGTCCTCTGGGGTGTGCTCTGGGGTCAAAGTGATACCCTCAAAGGTGAAGACCAAGGCGGACACATCCTTACCCTGTCTCTTGGCCCAGGCATCCATCAACTTCTTCAAAGTGGCACCTTTTTTGATTTTAAAGTGGATGTCAGAGTCACCATCAGTGACTTTGATGGAAACGTGGTCGGCGTCAGTGGCAGCTGGCTTGATATCTGGTTTTTGTTCTTCGGACATGGTGCTTGTGTAGTGAAGGTTGTATTGTGTATTGGTGAGTTAACGTTGAACTGTCTTTTTTAAAGGAAACAATTATGTTCAGATAATGTTAAGAAAGTG
The DNA here is from genome assembly GCA_030567275.1 of Hanseniaspora lachancei. Lineage (NCBI taxonomy): Eukaryota > Fungi > Ascomycota > Saccharomycetes > Saccharomycodales > Saccharomycodaceae > Hanseniaspora > Hanseniaspora lachancei. Next base: position 132,592 of record JAJLRX010000221.1, on the reverse strand, counting down.
TTAACTTGTTTTTTATTTTTTTTCTTTTTTTTCCTTTTTTTTCCTTTTTTTTTTCCTGGTTGCGCAAAGAGAAGAAAAAATATAAGAAAACCCACCAAACTTTTGTCCACAGTGCGGTGTGACCGCAGCATTTTAGTGCACGAGTCTTTTTTCACCAAGCCAAATTTTCTTTTTAAGCATGCGCTACACAGTAGCAGAACACATCCTAAAATCAATCAATCAAAACCATACCAAGGGGGTATGAAACCCCCTTTGTAAATCGTCATTAAACAGAAAACCTAGCATTGAAAATATATAATCATAATGTGAATACAAGTTTTAGCAGAAAAAGTAAAGAATTCTTCTCCAAAATGTGCCTTTCTTGATCATTGCATAATCCTCTCTTTCCTTTTCCATTAACTCCTCGTGATTGAAGATGGTTCTATTTTTACTTATGTCTATTTTCTCCAAGGGAATCAGTATTTGGCTATCTTTCTTGTATAATTTGTATCCCACGTAGCATATGATCCACAAAATGGCACATAGGTAGTTTTGGAAAAATGACTGTGTGTTTGGTGTGTGTGTTCCCATTGGTGTTAGCGCAACCCAAAATTGCGCAATGAAAATCATCGCAATCATGAAGGCACCCCAGTAAGATCCCCAAACACCTGTTGGGGAGATGAATGCCAGCTCATTCAATGATCTATTTTGTGCTCTCATGGCTCCTCTAAATCTTATATGGGCTATGTTGAATCCCAACAATACGAACAGCACAGCCAATCCGGACAAGGCCAACAACCAGTTGAAAAAGTCAACTCTAAATGAAGCAGCAGCAAAGAAACTCATTAATCCGAATACAGATGTAATGAGCATGCACGATACAGCCCTTCCCCTCTTGTCAACTTTTATCAGTACAGGGTGTGGGTAGAACTGTTCAAATAATGAATGTAAAATTCTTGCTGATGAGTAGTAGGCACAGTTCGCTACTGACAGGACAGACAACAAAATAACTGCATTCAAAATGTGAGGATACACATTAACATTTGAAACAGCTATGATCAATGGAGAGGCATCTGATTCAGAGGATCCACCTCCAAGTAATCTTTCGTTTGTGTAAGGAACCAACAGGCCAATGAATATGATTATACCAAAGTATATTATGAAGATTCTGTACAGAAGCATTTTTCTAGCCTTTTTCAAAGCATAAACAGGGTTCTTGACCACAGAGGACAGCATAACGGAGACTTCAAACCCACCGTAGGAAAAGCAGGCAAAAACAAAGCACACACATAAACCTTTGAATCTTTCAATGTTGGATTTGGAGGAGAAGGGACCTGGCTCTCGCCAGTACTTGCCCCCAATGTATCCCTGACCTGGTGTGCCACCAACATCCTTAACAATACCAAAGATCATGAAGGAAATGACAGCAACAAGCTTCAAGGCTGATACAAAGAACTCAAACTCCGCAAACCCAATGGACCCAATGAAGTTGACAGCATTGATCAACACATAAAAGCACATGACAAAGATATCGGCATTGACCTTTGTGGTCCAGAATCTTATCAAAAGAGAGGATGTCACCAGTTCCAAAGGCATGATGCAGAGGTAGTTCAGGGCATAAACAAACACTGTTGCAAATGCAAACCCAGGATCAATCAGGAATCTGAACATGTCGTTGTAGGATCCCGAGAGGCTTCTGTAGACAACAGCCAGTTCCGAAATGGAGTTGTATGTTGTGAATATGAATGAGGACACCAGGATGTATGCAATGATCAGGTTTGCTGGCCCTGCTTGTCTTAGGGCAGAACCTGTGGAAACCAGCATACCTGTACCAACCCCTGTACCGATTGACACCAAAAACAAATGTCTGGGCTTGATTGGTCTTGCTTGCGATGTGTTTGAAGTAGATGATTCCAGGTCAAGCTCTTCACCGTAATTTTCCTTCACGAGAAGAGATGATTCCTTGGTGGATGTACTGGATTTGTTTGTCGTGTCCGTGCTGATGAAGTTTAATTCGCCTGTAGATAATTGTCCGTTCATAATGAATGTCTTTTTTTTTTTGATTTGGTTATTGTTATATTTATATCAATGACTGGCAATAATTAGAAAAAAAAAAAGAATATATGATACTCTGGAAGTTTGTATTGAATGTATTTATTTATTGATGATTTTTTAGTTCTTCAGGTTCCTTTATATACTACTTCAAATCAAGTTCATTTTTTTTCTAATAAAAAATTTAAATAAAAACTAATGTAATATGACACCTTAATTTGAAAAGTCCTATATATTTCAAGTAACTTTAATTAATCTTAACATTACCATATTCTTCCATCTTTTTGAGTTACTTTATATCATCAAATATCGATGAGTGAAGCTCTTAACACATCAATTGAACTGCTTTTTTTCAATAGCTAAGATTTCTCCATATTATGAAAAAAAAAAAAAAAATTATTATGACTAATTTTACCCTTTATACTCATATGCATTTCATTATGATATGTTAGCAAAAGTTGACTAGACGATATTGCAAACCACTACCCTTATTTTTTTTGGGGAAGAAAGACGTATTGTAACTATTGAAGGGAAACTGCTAAAAAGTTTATCATTACTGATGCCTGGATCCTTAAAAGAGTAGCTGTCTATTGCTATATTCAGAAATAGTGAATTATGTTGACACTTTTGACCGATGATTCTCCACTTATTTTTTTTCTATTATTTTATTATAGTCGTCTCCTTTTTTTCAAAAAAAAAAGAAAAAAGGTGAGGATATATAATGAATAGCCGTGTATTCCCAAAAAAGGACGAGCTACTAAAAAAAAAAAAAAGAAACGTTTCGGAGATAACTCCCACACATTAATCCATTAAGCTTTAATCAACTTATATAATCTTTCATTTACTTTAACACCAGAAATGCTTCAATCTTGCCAAAAGACCAGAGTTTTTGATTCTTAAGTTAACTTCTCTTTCTTCTTCAACAATGGCCTGATGATCAAAAATGATTCTGTCCTTAACAATGTCTATTTCCTCTATTGGAATGAATATTCTCCAACTTTTGTTGTAAATCTTATAGCTCAGGTAAATGATAAGCCATACAACAACACACAGATAGTTTTGGAAAAAGTTGTTAGCATCTGCCTTATTGCTGCCTATTGGCACCAATGCTACCCAAAACTGAGCAATGAATATCAAGGTAATTATCAGAACACTCCAGTATGATCCCCAAACCCCTGTTTGTGAAACGAAAGCCAACTCATTCAAAGATCTTTTATTGTGCTTCATGGCTTTTCTGAATCTTATGTGGGCCAAGTTCATACCTCCGTATGTAAACAGTAGTGCCAAACTTGCAATGGATAATAACCAATCAAAGAAGGTGACTCTGAATTCAGCAGCAGCAAAGAAACATAATAAACCAAACACATCAGCAATCAATAAACAGGCCAACGGTCTACCCTTTCTGTCAACATAGGTAAACTTTGGATGTGGCCAGAATTGCGTAAACAAAGAATGTAAAGTTCTTGAAGCTGAGTACAAGGCATTGTTTGCAACAGACAAAACAGATAGCAAAATAACAGCATTCAATATGTGTGGGTACACTTTGACATTGGATGCCGCTATAATCAAAGGAGAAGCATCAGATTCAGAGCCTCCTCCTAATAGCTTAGAAGATGTATAAGGCACCAAAAGACCAATGAATATAACCAATGACATGTAAATAGCAAAAATTCTGTAAAGTAACATCTTCTTCGCCTTTTTCAAAGCTGCTACAGGTCTTTCAACAACAGACGATAAAAGAACGGATGCTTCAAATCCACCATACGACAACCCTGCAAATGCAAAGCACACACATAACCCTTTGAACTTATTGATGGCATTTTCACCTCTGAATGCACCTGGCTCTCTCCAGTATTTACCACCAATGTAAGGTTGGTCTTTGACTCCGCCAACGTCTTTAATCAATGCAAAGATGGAGAAGGAAACAACAGCAGTTAGCTTAATGGATGATATCAAGAATTCAAATTCAGCATATCCTTGGCCACCAAACAGACTGATGGTTATCAGCAACACATAAAAGCAAACAACAAAGATGTCGGGATTAACCTTTGTTGTCCAGTATCTAATCAGTAAGGAAGAAGTGACCAGTTCCAGAGGCAAAACACAAAGCCAGTTTAAGGCGTACACGCAATTGGTAGCCAATGCAAATCCGGGATCAACTAAAAACTTGAACATATCGTTGTATGAACCGGACAGTTCCCTATAGACAACGGCCAGCTCAGAAATGGAGTTGTAAGTGGTGAAGATGAATGATGAAACAATGACAAATGCAATGAATAGATTGGCTGGACCAGCTTGTCTCAGGGCAGAACCAGTGGACACCAGCATACCGGTACCAACACCAGTACCGATAGAAACCATGAACAAGTGTCTAGGCTTGATGTTTCTTTTCAGTTGGTTTTTTGTTTCTATGTTTTGAGCCTCGATGTGGGTGAACTCTGAGTCCATGTCATCCTTCAAAGCTGGTTTGAATGAGTCTTTAAAACTTTGAAACAACGATGTGTTGTGATTTGTGTATATTTCTTCATTTTGTTCAAGAATGTAGGATTTGACATCATCCTCTGTAGACTCAGATAATCCTTCCATTGGCGGCTTTTCAGATATCATGATTAATTGTTTTTTTT
>JAJLRX010000221.1:98255-127837 GCA_030567275.1 Hanseniaspora lachancei | reverse complement strand
ATCAACAAGCTTTTACAGCAATACAAAGAGTGAAAGAAAACGTTCATCAAGTTAAGAAAAGAATCCTATTGAATGTACCTGTAACAGATAAGACAATTATTATCATCAACATATTCTACTTTAAAAAAATAAAATAAAAAAAAATGCAAACTTATTTACTAAAAATTAATCTATGTAATTAACACCAGAAATTTAGGAATCTCTTGTATAATGGTGAGTTTCTCATTCTAATATCTCTTTCTCTTTCCTCTTCTGCTACGGCTTCTCCATCGTAAATGATTCTGTTGGCCATAATATCTATTTGCTCTACAGGAATCAATATTTTCCAATCTCTGTTATATATTTTGTATCCGAAATAACAAACAATCCAAACAACAACACACAGGTAGTTTTGGAAGAAGGCATTGGCATCGGCCTTTCCTTCACCTATTGGTACAATAGCAATCCAGAATTGAGCAATGAATAGTAATCCCATGATGAAAAGACCCCAGTAAGACCCCCATACACCAGTTTGGGAAATAAACGGCACTTCATTCATTGATCTGCCGTGGTATTTCATAGCCTTTCTGAATCTGATGTGAGCCAAGTTCATTCCTGAATATGTGAACAAAAATGCTAACCCGGCAACAGCAATCAACCAATTAAAGAAGGTAACTCTGAAAGATGCTCCAGCCAAGAAACATAGCAATCCAAATGCAAATGCAATAAGCAAACAGGTCATTGGTCTACCTCTTCTGTCAACATAGATCAATGTTGGATGTGGGTAGTATTGAGTAAAGAATGACAACCAAACTCTTGAGGCACAGTAAAGAGCATTGTTGGCAACAGAAAGAACAGACATTAGAATAACAGCATTAAGAATGTGTGGGTAGGCGGTGATTTTGGATGTGGCAATAATCAATGGAGAAGCATCAGAGGCAGCGTTCCCTCCACCAAGTAACTTTGGACTGTTGTATGGAACTACTAAACTAATGAACACAATCAACCCCAAGTACAAAACAGCAATTCTATAACACAGCATCTTTCTACCCTTCTTCAATGCTCTAACAGGTTGTTGAACAACTGAGGATAACAAAACAGATGATTCAAACCCACCATATGACATAATGGCAAAAACAAAACAGGCACATAAACCCTTGAATCTATTGGCAGCATTTTCACCTCTGAAGGCACCTGGATCTCTCCAGTACTTACCACCAATGTAAGGTTCTCCTTTGACACCACCCAAGTCCTTGATTAAGGCAAAAAAGAAAAAGGAGATAACAGCAGTAAACTTAATGGCAGTGATCAAGAATTCAAATTCCGCATATCCAACACCACCAATCAAATTCAACCCAACTAAGAACACATAAAAACAAGCAACGTAGATATTTGGGTTTGTCTTTGTTGTCCAGAATCTAATCAACAAGGCTGATGTGACCAGTTCTAACGGCAAAACACATAGCCAAGTGATACCATAACAGATGTTCGTGGCAAATCCAAATGCAGGGTCAACCAAAAACTTGAACATGTCATTGAATGATCCAGGAAGGTTCTGGTACACAATTGCCAGCTCAGCAATGGAGTTATATGTGGTGTAAATGAAACTTGAGGCAATTAAGTATGCAATGAATAAATTTCCAGGCCCTGCTTGTCTAAGGGCAGAACCTGTGGAAACCAACATACCGGTACCGACACCAGTACCAATGGAAATCATAAACAGATGTCTAGGTTTGATGGTTCTTTTAAGTTGTCCGCTTTGTTCGTTTTCTGCATGATTGGTGTTAGCTGATGTGATAGGTGCTACATCATTGGATGTCTCAACTTCTTCAGCTCTCTTAAATGAATTCTTCACTCTAGTAAATAGCCCTTCATTAGAGCCTTCATCTTCAGTGGCTAGTTCGTATGATTTGGTGTCTTTTTCTAAGTATGAAATATCTGATGAATTAACATTGTCATTGCTGGTTAAAGGACTAGCTACCTTATCTTCTGTAGATTCTATAGATGACATATATGAAAAAACGTCTTTTGGTATATATTCTTTTAATTTTGGTTACTTTCATCATAAAATCTCTTAATCAATGAATCATCCAATTTTAAAGATAATAGTCTACTTCATCTTGAAAAAGAGAGATGAACCCTATACATGTTTTTATATCATGCAAGTACAAGTTAATATTTATATAGACACCTCTTATTTTTCTGCATTTTTCTTTGCAAAACGTAACCATGTTGTTTTTTTTTTGACATAGTAGACTCATCATCTGCTAGCTTTAAGAGTTGATCATGCTTTCATTGTAAATTGTCCGAATTAAATGGTAGTCATTTTCTTAAAGGTTGAAAGGCGACTAATATTAGGTTTTATTAAAAAAATGAAAATTGTATTGTACTTGAGAGCGGTACCGGGAAAAACGATTGTCTGGTGGGAGAAAAAAAGCAATTTTAGCTGTATTTCCTAACTTGGACAGTTGAAAAGCCACCTATAATCATCATTTGACATATGATCCAACGGTTTTATTGTTCACTATGACTACCCTTCTTTTTATTTAGGCATATAAACGTTTCCGCTCATTGGGAGCTCATCTCCTTTAATTTTTTGAGGAGAAGTAGCTGATGAATACTTTGGATTTTTGACAGGTTGAAAAAACGCAAATTCAAAATGATGAATTTCCTATTATTTAATCGGAACCAAAAATCACCTTTACTATTACCAACAGCTGTTATAATTTAAAAAAAAAAGAATTATATACTAATATGACAATGTTAACACCAAAAGCTTAGGATTTTCTTGAACACCGAGCTGTTTTTTAGTTTTATCTTTTTTTCTTGCTCTTCAAGCTTGACAACTTCGTGATCGTAAATGATTCTGTTTGAGTCTATGTCTATCTTATCAACAGGAATCAAGACTTGCCATTCTTTGTAGTAAATCTTGTAACCAATATAACATATCAGCCATACGATGGCACACAAATAGTTTTGGAAGAAGTTATTAGCATCTGGCTTAGATGAACCAATAGGAACCAATGCTACCCAGAATTGAGCAATGAAAATCAAACCAATCAAGAAAACACTCCAGTATGAACCCCAAACACCAGTTGGAGAAATGAATGCTAGCTCATTCAAGGATTTACCTTGAGCCTTCAAGGCCTTTCTAAATCTGATGTGAGCAATGTTCATACCACCGTAAGTAAACAAGGCAGCCAATCCAGAAATAGACAGCAACCAGTTAAAGAAAGTTACTCTGAATGAAGCAGCAGCAAACAAACATAATAATCCGAACACAGCACTAACCGCCATGCACGCTAAAGGTCTACCTCTCTTATCAACATATGTCAGGTTTGGATGTGGCCAGAATTGTGTGAACAATGAGTGTAAGGTTCTTGAAGATGTGTATAAGGCATTGTTGGCAACTGACAAAACAGATAACAAAATAACAGCATTTAAAATGTGTGGGTAAACATTGACATTGGAGACGGCGATGATTAAAGGAGAAGCATCGGATTCAGAAGCAGAGCCACCCAGTAACTTAGGGTTGTTGAATGGAACCAATAAACCAATGATCAATAGCAAACCTAAGTAAACAATAAAGATTCTGTAAAGAAGCATTTTTCTACCCTTCTTCAAAGCTTGAGCAGGCTTTTCAACAACGGAAGAAACTAAAATGGAAGATTCAAATCCACCATAGGCAAATGCAGCAAAAACGAAACAGACACACAAACCCTTGAATCTGTTGATACCGTCATCACCTCTAAAGGCACCAGGCTCTCTCCAATATTTACCACCAATGTAGTTTTGATTCGGAGTACCACCAAGATCCTTAATCAAACCGTAAATCAAAAAGGACATAACAGCGGTTAACTTGATGGAAGAAATAATGAACTCGAATTCAGCATATCCGTTACCACCAATCAAGTTGATTATGAAAAGCAAAACATAAAAGATAGCAACAAAAATATCAGCATTGACCTTGGTGGTCCAGTATCTGATAAGCAAAGAAGAAGTGACTAATTCCAATGGCAAAACACATAAGAAATCCAAGGCGTAACAAATGTTTGTGGCAAATCCAAAGGCTGGATCGATTAAGAACTTGAACATGTCATTGTATGAGCCGGATAACTCTCTATATACCACGGCCAATTCAGAAATGGAGTTGTAGGTGGTGTAGATAAATGATGAAACAATGGCAAATGCAATGAACAGATTGGCTGGACCAGCTTGTCTCAAGGCAGAACCAGTGGACACCAGCATACCGGTACCAACACCAGTTCCAATCGAGATCATGAATTGATGCCTTGGTTTGATGTTTCTTTTCAGAGTATTTTTATTTGTGATGTTGCCAACTAATTGGTTTGAAACAGATGTTTCTAGCTGAGAGAAGGTTGGTCGAACAGACTTACCATTGTTGTGGTCATCAAATTCGTTTTCATCCGCTCTTTGAAAGGATTCTATAAAAGAAGAGAAAAATGTCTTCTTGGCCGTGTGCTCCTCAGGTAGAGTGTAGTCTGAACTTTCAGCTTGTATTTTATCTTCCGATGATGTGTAAATATCAATCTTGTCTTCTGAACTCATATTGGTTTATATTATCCGTAGGATACTGTATTCAATTGGGATCTACAAAAACAAATATATGCAAAAAAAAAAAGTAAGTGTTATAGCCTTCTTAATTTGTTGAATTTGTTTGGTTGCTCTTTATATAATCTTAGATTAATCGTTTAACATTATTACTTGAGCTGCCAGCAGCATATAAACATTCAATAGAAAGAATTGAATAATTATATGTTTTATATACTAATTTTGACTTCTACCCATTATATATCATCAACTTGACATTGAATTTTCACTTCGTACCAATTTTTTTTTTCTTTTTTTTAATAAGCATCGAATTTCTCTAGTCGCTTGTTCATGACTACCGGACGTTGACTTCCGGGTCTGCCCTAATATCTCTCTTTTAGCAGTTTCCTTTTTCAAATTCAAGCAGGATAATTTTGGAAAGGAAATTGCTAATCCGTTTTTAAGTTAGTGAACATTTATAGCGAACTCATAGCCCTTTGTTTCCAAGATTTTACACTAGATTATACTAAAATCAGTAAATCTAACTCCACAAAATATTCAAAGTTGATTAATTCAATCTATAAACACATAATCTAATATAGATATCAACAAGAGTGGTTATCAAATCATCGGTTAGTTATATGGCTCTTTAATCAGCTAATTGTCGGCAATGAAATAAACAAATGAATTATATACGTTTAACTTTTTTGGAAAATATTAATAAATTGCTTTCATTATAATTACACATTACAAAAGATGAGCATTTGAGTATCATCTTATATGATTGAACATCAACATGCTGTCTCACTCATAATAGCTTATATGTACATTCCGTAAGTATTTTTATCAGTATCGTTGTAACAAGGTGAACAAAAAGAAGAGAACCAATAAGCCGGTTCGCAATATGATTAGCACCAAAAACTTAAGATTCTCTTTCCCAAGCTAGCGTTCTTTAATCTTAACTTAGCTTCTCTTTCTTCTTCTAAAATGGCCTCGTGGTCATGAATGATTCTATCAGAAATAATATCGACTTCAGCAGCCGGAATTAAGATCTTCCATTGTTTGTTATAAATTTTGTAACCTAAGTAACAAACAATCCAAACAACAGCACACAAGTAGTTTTGGAAGAACGCGTTTGCATCAGCCTTTGCTTCACCGACAGGAACGAGGGCAACCCAGAATTGTGCAATGAAAATCAAAACAATGATAATGAACCCCCAGTAAGAACCCCAGAGACCGGTTTGGGAAATGAAGGCTAATTCATTCAAGGATCTGCCTTGAACTTTCAGAGCTCTTCTGAATCTTATATGGGCCAAGTTCATACCAGCATATGTGAACAATAAGGATAAACCAGAAATAGCTAACAACCAATTGAAGAAAGTAACTCTGAAAGATGCAGCAGCAAGGAAACATAGTAAACCGAAGATACCAGCAATTAGCAAACAAGCTAATGGTCTACCTCTTCTATCAATGTAAGTTAACTTGGGGTTTGGATAGAACTGAGAAAAAATGGAATGTAACACTCTTGAAGCAGTGTACAAAGAATTGTTTGCAACAGACAAAACTGACAAGATGATAACAACATTCAAAATGTGAGGGTATACATCAACTTTAGAGGCAGCAATAATCAATGGAGAAGCATCGGATTCGGAACTACCACCACCCAAGAGCTTTGGAGAGTTGTAAGGAACCAAGAAACCAATGAACAGAATCAACAATAAGTAAATGATAACGATTCTATAAACCAACATCTTTCGTGCCTTTTTCAACGCAGCAACTGGTCTTTCAACAACGGAAGATAACAAAACAGCAGATTCAAAACCACCGTAAGAGAAACCAGCAAAGACGAAGCATACACATAACCCCTTGAATCTGTTGATACCATTTTCACCTCTGAAAGCTCCAGGCTCTCTCCAGTTTTTACCACCAATGTAAGGTTGACCTTTGACACCACCCAAATCCATTACTAAACCGAAAATCAAAAATGACAGGACGGCAACTAGCTTGACGGAGGAAACAACGAATTCGAATTCAGCAAACCCTTGTCCACCAATCAAGTTGACACAAATCAACAATGCATAGAAGATGGCAACAAATACATCCGGATTGACTTTGGTAGTCCAGTATCTAATCAACAAGGATGAAGTGGTTAATTCCAAAGGCAAAACACATAGCCAGTTCAAGGCATAGCAAATGTTAGTGGCGAACCCGAAGGCTGGGTCGATTAAGAACTTGAACATGTCATTGTATGAACCAGATAGGTCCTTATAAACAATAGCCAACTCAGAAATGGAGTTGTAGGTAGTGTATATGAAGGAAGAAACGATAGCAAATGCGATGAACAAATTGGCTGGACCAGCTTGTCTCAGAGCAGAACCAGTGGACACCAGCATACCAGTACCAACACCCGTACCAATGGAAATCAAAAACAAGTGTCTCGGCTTGATGTTTCTTTTCAGTTTATTCTTGTTCTTGATGTCAGTAGCTCCTAATTCACCGGATAAAGCTGTTTCCAATTGGGAAAAGGTCGGCTTAATGCCATTTGATAGGTCTTCCTCCATTGGTTTAAATGAATCTTTGAAGGATTGGAAAAAAGAAACCTTGCCCTTCTTTTCTGATTGTAATTCGTAAGAGTCATTGTTGGATGAGGAGGTGGTGACAGTTTTGATAATGTCATCACTATTAAGAGGTCCACCTAACTTGGTAGATCCTGTTTTTTCAGTACTCATATTAGTTAGTTTTTATTTGGTTTTTGAGTTATTTTATATTATTGATATATTGCAACGTTCTTAATAACGAATGAAAGTAAAAAAAAAAAGTGTCTGAGTTGATATATTCAATAAAGCAGCTCTATATATACAGATCCCAATTTTCCCTGAATTTGAGGACGCCACATCTCAATTGTCATTTGGTAATTCAAATAAAAAAAACGGTATAAATTTTGAGTATAGAACCCCCAACTCTGCAAATGTAAGGGGAAAATGTCGCTCCCCAGACTGGTCAAATTTTAAGCGAAATGATGTCGTAGAAAAAAGTATATGGCATTATAGATAACCAGATAACAAATTGTACTATTCATTTAAGTTACTTGCACTTAGAGGACATGTATGCATATTGACCTGTTCACGGAAAAGTTGATCTTGTTTCTTTAATAATAAAAAAAAGGTAGACAAAGCCGCTTCCCATCGCACTGGTAGTAAAAAGAGTCGCCCTTTCTTTTAGTCATCAATTATTTTTAGATAGTTGCCCATCGTAACTAAAACGGCAACGGCTATAATCACCGAAATTGTATTGTTTTTGATCTTTAGGGATATGATCATATTTACAAGGGCCATTTTTAAACTTTTTGCTTCTTTTTTTTTTCCTAGCAAAAGGAACAAAATGTAATAGGCTTCAGTCAAAGGCATTCAAAAACTATTTGAGTTTACAAATATCCTTTTGAGGGATGTTTTTAATTTTTTTTGGGGTTTTTCTAATCGGATCGTTATCAGTTAATACGACTTTGTTGATTTTGTTAACGTTTAAGAGTTGATGTGTTATTTGCCGTATACATTATACTCACTGAGCCCATTTCCGAGGTGTTGTTGTTTACTCTGGCCAAAAACATTCGTGTTCACAAGGATGTTCTCTTGTTAACTGCTTTCGTTCATTGCACCCTTTCCTTATGTGCGCCTTCCTGTCAATTAACAAGAAAACTCATCTAGACCGTATTCCTTTTAACGGTTTTTTTGTTCAACTTCTCAAATATTATGGGTGGAGAAAATCAACCGGCTAGAACCCAAGTGAAAAGCAAATATTAGTTGATGTATTTTATCAATTAGATATCTTTAAGGATCATAAATCAAACTCTTGCTGGGGACCCACTTCTGAAATCTAAAATTTATCACTGGCAAAAATAATTTGATCATGTAAAGCTTGATTTGTATATCGTCTTTTTTTACGTTGTGTGCTTGTATGAAATTATAAAGAGATAAAACTCCTCAGAAGTTGTAAAAAGGAGATTTTTTCTTATACAAATGACATTGATAATTTCATCTAATAAGGTTTATGGATATATAAATCTCTAAGATATGCCATACATTTACAAAACAAGAATTCTCTTAATACTAGCTAAATAATAAGTATTTAGTCGTGATTTGGCACCCTCTGTTTTTTTTTTTATCAAGAAGCTAAACTTGTTGTAATGCACGATTATCATCATGTTTTTATGTTATTGTTGTTGTAATTATATTTTAATACACAAATTTGTTTATTAATGTTCACGTGATTATGTTTCGTGTTTACATTTTGTGTAAAAAACAAAAATCAATTTAGAAAAAGTTACTTAATTTGTTAAGCAAAATTAAAGTATATTTTTGATATGTATTCATGCTGCAAGAGTGTTTTTTGTTGTTCAGGATGATTAACAAGTGTAGGATGAAAGACTGTAGAAAAAATCAGTATGCACGATAGAGGTTCAAATCATATTCTTAAGGTTACATGAATATGCGAATTGTCAGTTATCTTAAACATCATACTCTATTTGAAGAAATTGCGTGAAACCAGCGGTTCAGTTTTGGTACAGTTAGGCATGATGACTTGGCGTTTACCAATCGCAACAAGATTTTGACAGGTGTCAATTTGAACCACATGTAACTAAAATGAAAGGGCATGCAATGGAAATTGACAGTTGTTTACACATCATTGATAGCGTTTGAGCAATCTCAAACTAGCTAACTAACATATATTTATCTAATCAGCCGAGAGTTCTTCACACACGTTTAGGCAATTTAAATTAATGAATTCAAGTAGCAGAGCACAACGCATTTCACTGTTAGTAAATCATTACTAAGCTGCGATTTTCTTGTTTTTTTTTTTCTTTCTGGAAATTGGTGTCTTACTAACGATCACCGTCGTATGCCATAGTACATTTTATTACGAGCGTGTGTATATACCCTATATATTTTTTTTTGTTGCATTATGCGGAACACAATTTATAATAAATTACTAATGCAATTAGATAAACGATTTCAATATGTATTTTTGTATTGATTCTTATCGTTCTTTGGAACATTATGTGATCTGCATATATAAACTACAGTCGATCTTTTTTCTTTCAGATCATTGAATTAGATATAGAAGAGAAAATAATACATTAACCATACTTCGTATTCGAAATTATATATAAGTCATGTCCACTGTTCCATCTATCTTAAAGTCAATCGCTGCCAGAAGAACAATCTATTCTCTAAAGCCAGAATTACCAACCGGAGTCACCCTTGACCAAATCAAGGACATCACCCAAGCTATCTTGAAGGACACCCCATCAGCCTTCAACTCTCAACCAAACAAGGTCATTATCTTGACTGGTGAAGCCCACAAAAAGGTTTGGAACCAAGTTGTTGATGCCATCCCAACTGAAGATGGTAAGAAGAGACCACAATCCGCTGCTGACGAAGCTTACGGTACTATTTTGTTTATTGTTGATGACGCTGTCACCAAGGGCTTGCAAGAAGGTTTCCCAGCCTGGGCCGCTGCCTTCCCAGACTTTGCAGTCACTTCCAACGGTGCTGTTCAAATCTCCACCTGGACTGCCTTGTCCCAGTTGCCAGGATTCGGCGCTCACTTGCAACACTACAACTTCTTGAAGGGTTTCTTGGGTGACAAGATTGGTGAAAATGAAACCATTCAAGCCCAATTAGTTTTCGGTACCAAGGCTGCTGAAGCCGGTGAAAAAACCTACAAGGACAACGAAATTGAAATTATTAGCACCTTGTAAACCCATCGTGTGCATTGATTAATTGTCTTTTTTTTTTTCCTAAACTAACAAAGTGTTTTTTATATATCTCTCTATAAAATATACTAATTTCATTCTCACACATATTACATATTGAATATACAAAGTTTAGTTTGTAGAAGATGCCCTGTAGAAATCACTATTCAATATTTTAAGTTGCTATAATTACTGTACGATAACAAACACAAAGAATCAG
The DNA here is from genome assembly GCA_030567275.1 of Hanseniaspora lachancei. NCBI lineage: Eukaryota > Fungi > Ascomycota > Saccharomycetes > Saccharomycodales > Saccharomycodaceae > Hanseniaspora > Hanseniaspora lachancei. Next base: position 117,335 of record JAJLRX010000221.1, on the reverse strand, counting down.
TTAGTAAAGATTGAATTTTAATTCAATATGATCTACCCAATTTTTTTTATATATCGATATTATCTGATGTATCAAATTATCCAATAGCTTTCCTGGAAACTTGTGTGATGTACGGCTTTGAGAGTTATTTTTAGTATTCTGTATGGGAAAAATTTTGCACCGCGTGAAGTGGATTACGTGAAACATTAGTAAGAGATTACTTAAAAATGTATTATTTTTTTTTAGCTAATCAGCCCGTCTTCGAGCTTACTGTGGTGACTTAAGTTTCTTTACTAAGGTTTTATTTTGAATTGTTTATATAAAAATAAAGGTATTCTATTTTTGTATTTCATATGACTTGTCGATACTATATCTAATAGGCATCGGTAAATAATCCTTCATTCTTTCTGTAAGATCAAAGAAATAGTTCTTATAGAAACCAATATTTATTGGCCAGCATATATTCCATTACTATAGACATGTCCATCATCTCAAAAATCAAATCTGTTTTCAAGTCCTCCCCACAACCGGCTAAGACTGCTGCTCCAGCTAAGAAGGCTGCTGCTCCAGCCAAGACTGCCGCTCCAGTTGCCGAGCCAGCTAAGAAGGAAACTGCTGCCCCAGCCGCAGCTATTAATCCAAAGGAAGTTGAAACCTTATTGACTGCCATTAAAGAAAGAAGAACCATATACTCCTTGAAGCCAGAATTACCAGCTGGCGTCACCTTAGCTGACATCAAGGACATCACCCAAGCTATCTTGAAGGACACCCCATCAGCCTTCAACTCTCAACCAAACAAGGTCATTGTCTTGACTGGTGAAGCCCACAAAAAGGTTTGGAAGCAAGTTGTTGATGCCATCCCAACTGAAGATGGTAAGAAGAGACCACAATCCGCTGCTGACGAAGCTTACGGTACTATTTTGTTCTTGACTGATGATGATGTCACCAAGAGCTTACAAGAAGGTTTCCCAGCCTGGGCCGCTGCCTTCCCAGACTTTGCCGTCACTTCCAACGGTGCTGTTCAAATCTCCACCTGGACTGCCTTGTCCCAGTTGCCAGGATTCGGTGCTCACTTGCAACACTACAACTTCTTGAAGGGTTTCTTGGGTGACAAGATCGGTGAAAACTACACTGTCCAAGCCCAATTGGTCTTTGGTACCAAGGCTGCTGAAGCTGGTGAAAAGACTTACAACGACCACACCATCCCAGTTGTCAGTGAATTGTAGTTCAACAGCTTCAAGTAATATTCATTATAACAGTAATATATAATAGTTAAAGTACTTTTTTATTAATTTTTTTTCTAGAGTCATGATTATCTTTTCTTCAAAAGTGTCTGGGTTTTTACACTTTCTTCAAACACACAAGCGGAACAACTCCAGTGCATCCATTTTCCCCTGCATGGTCTACATTATCAATAACATCAGTGGTAACCATGGCCCATCCATCTGAATGAACCGATAAAATCTTCACCATTTGGCCCTCCACCAGCTCTAACTCATCGAGCATCTGCGGAGTGTACGCGTTGATAGCCACGTACTTAGACTTTCTAGCCTCCGAGGATGCCTTGTGGAAGGAACCCGACAACAGTGACACTCTACTTTTTTGCTTTTCCGAGTCCCTTATTGGCGGCTTGGGCAGTGGCTTTTCCCTTATGTGCATGATTGCTGATAGGCGCTTCATTCCGTTGATGTCAATGATGTGTTTTCTCTTTGTGTTGAGGTTGATCTTCGATGACTTCTTTGTGATCGTCTTTTTTTTTTTGGAAGGAAGCTGCAGGGTTTTCAGGTCAACACTGAGGATCTGATCCGTTGGTGTTGTTACATGAGAGTCCTGCAAGTACGTTGAATCACGTAAAAACCATTTGGATAAAGGTGAGGTGTATGTCCATTTCTCATGCAGACTCTGTGTGTCCTGGATGCTATCCAGATTCAGATCTCCATATTTCTTTTGGGACTTTTTTTTCTTTATTGATTTGAAGGATGATATCTCTGAGTTGATTTTTTTTATTTTTGGCGGAGTGCTATACAGAAACTTTTCAATATCAAGGTTGTCATTGCTGCTTGAAGACACATCCTTTGACCTGTCAGAAGAACCATACTGACTTTCATTTTTCTCTAAGTCATAATCAAATTCACTCTTTTCATCGTTTTTATTGTCCAATATGAAGGAGTTTTTGAATGGTGTGAATATGTGAGCTTTCCAATCGTTTATTTCCTTAGAGGTGTCTGCACTTTTCAAAGATTTTTTATTAGTTCCGTGTCTCTTTAAGTACGGATTTTCATTTATTTGGGTAGCCTGTGGAGTTGCAACGTTTTTAAGAACTTTGTAATTTTTTGTCATCATGTAGTCATCATCATCCGTGTTGATATTCCAGCTAAAACTGCTGTTTTTCCATTTACTCTCACTGAAGTTGGGTTTTCCTTTGAACACATATGGCTTATTCCTGAACTTAAAATACCAAAGTAGTGTTATCACGACTATCAAACAGACAGGTATACCTACACTTAGTCCGACTATCATAGCCGTCTTTGATGAAACTCCAGAGGATTTGCTGACTCCTGCTGCATTTGCTGTAGTTCCCAAGCTAAAAGAATGACTTGTGGATATAGTATTTGAAGTGCTGCTAGAAATTTTCTGAGTTGATGTAGATGATGAGCTATAAGATCTTGTGGTGGGTAATTGTGAAACTTGTGTTTCTGTGCTTAAAGTTTGTGATTTTGATGTTAAAGGCACTGCGGTTTGAAGAACAGTTGTTATAGGCGTCAAAGTAAAAACTTGACCGTCAATTGTTCTTACTAGTTTTTCTACATTCATTCTAATATGGTTATAAGTCAGAAAAACCGTATTCTTTTAATTCTCTTAGTGTGTGAGTTGATGTAATTTGAACTGATATATAAGTAAATCTCTTTTACTTGGTGTAAAGGTTTTATAGTTGAAAGATTTTTCTGCCTTGAAAGGTAATATATGAAATTTATTTAGGACTTTTGTGAAAGTCAAAAGCTGAAATATTTCAGTAATATCAACTGTTTATATACCAAATGTATATAAAGAATAACTATATGACTGTCATCTGAATGGTAAATCATTTGTAGAACAAACTCAGAATTAGTGGACCTAAGATTTTCATATGTGTTTCATATGTGTATCAAAGAAAAATATCAATTAATTAAAACTCAAGTTTAAAAAAAAATTGGCAGAAGAAAAAAAAAATAGGTGGAATCTCCGCATTAGGAAATATGGACGAAACCTCAAATTCATTTACAATAATTATTATAACAAGGTCTGATAATGTACCTAGCCTCTTCTCGTTTTCATCACTGAGTATATACCACTCATGATATCACTCATGTTATAGATATCGTATGAAATTCTCAAGTACACCAATGATTGATTTAGTTTCTCAACTTTTTGTAACAAACCAGCAGTTATGGGGTTCCATATCTTCAAGATGCTCATAGCAAGCGTCAAAATAGAATCAATCAAGTCCCAAAGAGCAGATATATACTTTCTTTTCCATTGCTTTATTTTATATTCCAGTTCACGTAGATTCCTTTGTATAATTAACTCGCTATCCTTTGAAAGTAAATTAGATCTACTGAGCTTGTTAGCTGTATTTACGTATTCCTTGTAGAGTAAATGTAGCCTTGTAATTTGTTTCAAAGATTGGATAAGATCAAGTACTCTTGCTATGACCCAAATTCTAAGCAAACTCTTGTTGTTCATGAACAACTTGTAAATTCTGCTATTTTTTGTAATGAGTCCATATTTTATCAGATTGTGAACAGAGTCAACACTGCTAACAACTTTGTCACACAGATAAACAAGAAGCTTAAGAAGTAACTTTAGCTTTCTTTTCTTATTTGATTCAGTCATTTACTTTATGTATGATAATAAAGGTTTGTTATTGGTGTCTTTGGTGAAGATGCGCCGTGGTGTATAATGGAAACATTGAATGGCACACATCTTATATCCGAATTATAAACAACCTTTATGAACTTATTTCCGAAAAAAGAAAAAAAACCGAAAAAATAGGAAAACAAGTTCAGCACTGAATTTTTTCAAGGGTGATAGGAAAAATGATAGCATAGTTCAGCCATATTATTTTAAACTACCTAGAATCGCCCCTAAGAATTTATTGATTTCTTTTTTAAAAAAATTAAAAAATGTTTTGAATATTGTCATTTAATTAACTAGTTATGATCCTATTGTTTATGACGTACACATTCTTTGCTGAGTTTCTATGGAAACGATATTCAACTATTTTACAGATCAAAGCAGTCACTATTCCTATTGTTTTCAGTCTTTTTTAAGGAAAAATTTGATTCAGCGGTATTTATGATTTCAATTAGTTAAATCAAAAAAAGAAAACCCCCCTAATAATTCATTAATTGCTTGATGTATATAAAGAGAATGATAGTCATTTACATCGCCGTTTAACTTCAAGAAAAGATTAAAAAAGATCTTTTACGTTAAAATAAATTAATGCATATCTTTAAAAAATTTACAACATAGAAGACCAAAAAGTTGTTAAGGACCAAGTAGACTAAGCTGTAACAATAAAAAGGACACAAGAAAATATACAACCTATGAGAGATTCTACACACATTCTATCTATCTCTGCACTAGCAGCAACATTATCCGCAGGGGCATCCGACTACACATTTAGTACTGAGGATTACACAGCCACAGCTCAGTTCATTGGATTCACAAAAAGCCCTATACAAACAACCAGCTCAAGCCATTACTATGGAAATAGCACTTACTCCAGTGGCATTTCTAGTCAATCTTTTTCAGCCTCAGGCGTCTACTCAAACAATTCGACACAAGCTTATTCCACCATGGCTATTTTTACTCAACTAGGTACAGGTTCCAATAGCAGCGCTTCTAGCGGATCTAGCTTGGGAACCAATGGCGTTTACACCACCTCTGCTGCCAATGGCACAGCAGGGCATCCAGTCACTCTGCAGCAAAGTGATGTTACGACATTAACGTCCTCTGCTTTGGTATCATCCAGTGCGTCTGGGGTTTTGTCAAGCGTTGGTACAACTACTCAAAGTACCTCATTTTTAACTGCTAACATGACAACAACAGACAAATCTTCTGTCTCTAGTGCATCGATTGCTGATTCTGCGTCATTGGCAGAAACAACATCTACAGAGTCACCTCTGATATCAACGAGGTCTAGTACATCAGGAACATCAAGCACTAGTAGTCAATCAAAAGCAACGAGTACCGCTCCTGCTTTGAGCACTCTTACACTAAAACCTTCTGCATCAAGCTCAAGTACTTTCTCAACAGAAACTACTGCTAGCAGCACTGAAGCTATCTCTAAAGCCACACCAGAATCAGTTAGTTTTTCTTCACGTGGTTCTGTGATCAGTAGTTCGAAGCAAAGTTCCACATTAGAGCCATCCTCAGCCAGAAGCAGTTCTGAACAAAGCACCACACTAAGGTCAAGCACGTCGGCAATGAGTACAGGTACTTCCACATTAAGTTCAAGTACCTCTACACAGAAACCATCAGCAAGTACAACATCCACATCTGTAACTCCACTCGCAGCACCATCTGACGCAGCCAATTACGGAAGCACATCTCCAGTCGACCCTCTTCTGGTTGATCCTGAGATAGCAGCATACCAGGAGATCGGGAACATTGGGTACTTGCTGGACAAGGACGATTCTGCGTTACTTTTGAAGCTCCACAACGATGTGCGTTCCCTCCACGAGGACACACCTGACCTGGTATGGAACAACACATTGGTTGCACAGTCGTACGAGTACATGCAGTACCTGATCAACAACGATCCTTCTTACTCTCCATGTTCCGGAAACCTGGTTCACAGTGGCGACAGGTTTGGAAAGAATGTTGGTGAAAACCTGGCTGCAGTCTCCGGGACTGATGACTTGACCACACTGTTTGACCTGTGGTCAAGCGAGGGACAGTACTACGACTACAGCAACCCATCGCTGTATGGAGGACCGGACGGCACAACAGAGCTGGGACACTTCACCCAGCTGGTGTGGAAGAGCACAACAGCTGTTGGGTGTGGTGTTCAGGTGTGCACAGACAGTGACTGGACATATTTGATCTGCAGATACTACACTGAGGGTAACATTTTGTTTTCAGGCGACACGTGGAGGCTCTTCAAAGAAAACGTTTTGCCTCTTTCAAGCTAAACTGCTCTGAACCATTTCTATGTATTATATAAATATTAAATTAGAAGCGATATGTAACTTTAACGAACCAAAAAAGAAAAAAAAAAAATAATCGAAAAGTACACTTGTGTGGATGTTTTTTTCTTCCGATGCACCAACATCGCAAATGAACTGGGACCGTAACAAATCTTATTTTTTTTTGTTTGTTTTATGGTTTTCCTAAACAATCTCACAATCTGTTTTGAATTTTATACATATACAATGATAACCTGTACCAATACACATGAAACCCATAAGCACATACTATAGCCTACTTGAAGCAGAAATACAGTTACCCATCGAAGGGATATCGCATCCAGTTTTGCTGAAGTACATAGGCTACCTCCAATCCCAGCCTACTTTGTACTGTGGATTTGATATATTGGAGGCCAACCAGGGCAAGAACAATGGTTCGTACAACGGGGTGAGTTACTTTGAGACTAGGTTCACAAACAGTGGGCTGTTCATTCCACTGTACAAAATCAGCAGGGAACTTGACCTTGCGCTAATGAACACATCCCCGGGCAACATGGAGGAGATACACGCAGAAACAGCGGAATTGAACAAACAGATAGAAGTGCTGACAACGGAAAAGCAGCATCTCCTGGAAGTGATAGAAAAAAACCAGGTCCTGATAGACGACTTTGACAGCATGATGAACCTTGTTGAAACAAAGGTGCGTGACTGCTTGGCACGGATACACGTGCTGGAAACGAAGAATGGGGAGCTCACGGAGGAGAACCATGCGTTGAAGGCACAGATAAGAAGAAACGTGGATAGCGAGTTCAGCCAGGTTGACAATGACTTTGACATGGACCACCGGGAGAAGCTAACTCCAGTGAAGATGACATGATGGCATGATGAAATGACTAGGCTCTCATGAATCTGGTGACTGTAGCGTTTTAAGTTTTTTTTTTTTTTATAACCAGAGTTCACTAATGAGCGGATTACATAAGGTAAAAAACCCCCCCCCAAAGAAAATTTTTTTCTTTCTTTTTTTTTTCACCTTACTAACTGAATTCCCAAATGGTTGTGACTCATGAATCATTTGTCGAATGTTTTTTTATTTCTTTGTAAAACTTGACATTTTGATGGCCTTGTTAACTAGCTTCTCATATATTCTAAGATATGAAACTTTAGTTATATTATCATATATTTACTAAAGCAACCAAGACAAAATCATACGTAAAGATAATGGGAGCTCCTGTGTATCCATTATTCTCCATTCCAGACGAATGGGAAACCAATGTTTCCAAATGGGCCTTGTGCTCATCTTATTTGATCAACTACAACACCTTTTCTGCTGAGCAACTGGAAAGTGTTGTGAAGAAGAGCTTCAGAAAGAACGTGTATCTGTTCACACCGGTTGACATCAGAGAATCGCTATCTGCCGAGGACGAGGACAAAATCATTGACTTGCTGAACCTTGGCTTTGCCGGTATCAAACACATCCAAATAGACGGAACCGTGGCCAACAAAACCAGCATTCCAGATGAAAAGTTCGAGGGCTTGAAGGCCACTGCCATCATCTCCTCCCACGAGAGCTACATCGACTCTGTCCTGCCACTGCTGAAGACAGACAGAAAAGATGGCCTGTACACGACGCTTGTCACTGACCTTTACGACAGGGCCCTTGGTGTCTGCTACTCATCGAAGGAGTCTTTGAAGCTGGCCTTTGAGCAGCAGGTTGGTGTCTACTACAGCAGATCCAGAAACGAGATCTGGGTCAAGGGGAAGACCTCAGGGAACACCCAGCAGCTGCTGTCTGTTGATGTTGACTGCGATGCTGATTGCTTGAAGTTCAAAGTCGCTCAAAACGGGGATGGGTTCTGTCACGAAGAGTCAAGATTTGACTGCTTTGGTAATCTGAAGGCTGACTCCTTTGCCTTGCAAGATCTTTACAGCGTCATTGAAGAGAGATACCAAGACACGAAGGGAAGATTGGATGCTGGTGAGGATTACTCCATCAAGAAGTCCTACACTCAGAGATTGTTTTCCGAAAGGGATCTGTTGGAAAAGAAGATTTTGGAGGAGGCACAAGAGTTCATTGAGGCCTCTGACAAGGACCACATAGCATTTGAGTTTGCTGACCTGATGTACTTTGCATTTGCCAAGTTGGCCTCCAACGGGGTCACCATTGCTGATGTTGAAGACAACTTGAGAATGAAACACTTGAAGGTCACCAGAAGAAAAGGGGATGCCAAGCCAGAAAAGAAGCCCGTTGTTGAGGAGCCAAAGTACTTGGACTCTGAAATTGAATTGAAGGTTGTTGAGGCCAGGGACCCACAGGCTGTCAAGGATGCGTTCACAAGACCCATCCAATCCACAAGCAACATCATGTCCCTTGTGGACCCAATCATCAAGAACGTGAGAGCATTTGGCGATGCTGCGCTGCTGGAGTTAACAGCCAAGTTTGACAAGGTGACTTTGGAAAGACCTGTTTTGAAGGCCCCGTTCCCCAAGGAGTACGTGGCCTCTCTGAGTGAGGAGATGATAGATGCCTTGGACATGGCCATAGGCAATGTTGAGAGATTCCACCAGGCCCAATATGAGCAAAACGCGTCCTTGGCCGTTGAAACCCAACCAGGTGTTTTGTGTGAGAGATTTGCCAAGCCGATTGAGTCTGTTGGTTGTTATGTTCCAGGAGGTACTGCTGTCTTGCCATCTACCGCCATCATGCTGGGTGTTCCAGCCAAGGTAGCTGGCTGTAAGGAAATAGTGTTTGCCACTCCACCAAACAAGGAGGGCAAGGTTCCAGCTGAGGTTGTTTATGTGGCCGAAAAGGTTGGCTGTGAAACAATTGTTTTGGCTGGTGGAGCACAAGCAGTTGCTGCCATGGCATACGGAACCCAATCTGTGCCAAAGGTTGACAAGATCCTGGGACCGGGAAACCAGTTTGTTACTGCTGCGAAGATGTATGTATCCCAGGACACAGCAGCCTTGTGTGCGATCGACATGCCAGCCGGGCCATCTGAGGTGTTGGTTATCTGTGACAAGAAGGCTGACTGTGACTATGTGGCCAGTGACTTGCTGTCGCAGGCCGAACACGGTGTTGATTCCCAGGTTGTGTTGATTGGTATTGACTTGGACGATGAATACCTGGCCAGCTTGCAAAGCGCCATCAGGGAACAGACACTGAACCTGCCAAGAAAGGAAATAGTCAAGAGATGCCTGTACAACAGTTGCATAGTGCAGTGTAAGACTGTTGAGGAGGCCTTCAAGTTGTCAAATGAGTATGCGCCTGAGCACTTGATCCTACAAATTGAGGATGCCCATTCATACGTGCCATTGGTGGAGAATGCGGGATCCGTCTTTGTTGGTGCATTGACTCCTGAGTCATGTGGTGACTACTCATCAGGCACAAACCACACATTGCCCACATATGGCTTTGCTAAGCAGTACAGTGGAGTGAACACATCCACATACCAGAAGTTTATCACGTGCCAGTATGTCAATGAAGAGGGATTGAAGAAGATTGGGTACAGTGTGATGAACATAGCAAACAGAGAAGGACTGGATGCACACAAGATGGCTGTTAAAATAAGACTTGAAAAGCTAGGTGTTGATGTAGCCAAGTATTGAGTATGTATCAATTTGACTTATCCATTTGTCCAGTACAGTGTTATTTTTCTATGTGAAAGAGTTGAATCACATCATTTTTTTTTTTTTTTTATAAACACAAAAACAAACCCCCTCCCTTTTCCCTAATCAGTTGATGATGAGGTTTTTTTTTTGTTTTTCTTACCCCGCTTTCATGGAAAATGTATGAGTCTTGATATTTTGGTTGAGGGGATTTGTTTATATGGGTAAATATCTCGTTTGTAAGCCTTTTTTTTTTTTTTTTTTTTTTTTTTTTTTTTTTTTTTTTTTTTTTTTTTTTTTTTTTTTTTTTTTTTTTTTTTTTTTTCATTAGAAGGATTTTTGTATAGTTATTTTTTTTACTCTCATAAAAATTAAAAAATAAGGAACATGTGATACATTTTGAACATAAAACCGGAGGTACTTTTGTAATGTTTTAATTTTAAGAGGAACCTTGTCATTTTAGTTTTTTTTTATGGTGGGAAAATAAAATAATCATAACAAAAAATGAATGACATTACAGGAGGGGAATCATACTAACATGGTATATATAGCATCATTAAGGAAACCTTTTACATAAAGAAACATTATTCATCAAACAGTTAATAATAGCAGTGAATTGAGCACACCACAAAGTAATTATAAAATAATAATACAGTATCAAATATAGTGAAGTCTCTATATACTTCTCTGTTGAACAAACTAAAATCTTTATTAGCGATATTCGGATTTATCAGCCATACTCAACCTTATATAAACAAGAAAGAAAAAAAAAAAGGTAAAGAATATATTAATTTTTTTTTTTTCGGTTTCCCACACATATTAACAATCACATAATCAAATGCTCAAAATTAACCAAATATTATATCATAGATCCAAAGGAAAGGCTGTTTCAAACATAACAAAAATCAACAAAAGAGCCGTTCAAAGCCACATAGTTAAACTACAGTCCACAAAACAACTCCGCCAAACCCAATTTGACTCTACAGACGACGATTACGAACCTATGACCACTCCATTAATAACCCCACTCAGACTCTTCAAGCAAATCCTAAAACAACACAACAAGTCCTTCAGAAACGAACCTGAAATGAAAAAGCTTGGAGATGATTACGTAAAGCTGGAGTTCAAAAGACATGCCGACATAGAAAACCCACTATACATAGTCGGGTTCATCACAAAGTGGCAGGACTACCTGTACCAGCTTTCAAAGGGAGAGTGGCAAGAAGGGTCCCTTAGTGAGGAGATGCTTAACAAAATGAGCTCAGAGCAAATTGGACAGATCTACGAGCTCATGAAGGCGTCTCAGAATGTTCATAAATAGTTATTTAGTGTTTTATATTTTTATTTTTTTATTTTTTTGGGGTGTCACGTGTGCTTATCCTCACCCAGGAATTTCTTTTTTTTCTTCTTTTGGTAAAGTTTCTAAAAAAAATTTTCCCAGGTAGGTTTATGACCTACAAAATTTAAAAAAAAAAGAAATATTTCTTTTTTCATTATATTTTATATTTTCTCGTCGTCTTCATCATAGTAAGGATCGATTATAAACTCATAATATCATAAAATACAAACCCCAACAAGATAAGGTATTTAAACGGGTGACAAGATATTAATTACTCCACAATCCATATATATATAAAAGAACAAACACCGTATTAATTACTATCATAATGTCTGACAATACAGCCAAAGTTGTAACTGTTATGAAAAACGGATTCATACCGGTTCCTTTCAAACTTGAAAAACAAGATAAACTGTTGAATACAGGTAAAAAAATCAACCACTACATATACCTGAAGAAGCATCAGTCCAGCAACAACAAAGATGAGAACACCATATTCATATACAACCTACCCCTACTTACAAACTATGAAACACTAACACTGAATCTGAACAACATCATCAAGGAGTACAAAGGACAGGTGATATTTGACAACACGAGCTTCAAAACTGACGAATTCAAAATAGAGAGCATAGACCTCAACGGCCTGTCTTCAGACTACATGCTTGATGACGACAACAACACCATCAATCCAAAGCAGGCCATGGGTGGAAGTGAGTACAAAGGAGAGAACAAGCCGTACAACACAACATTGCTGAAGGTATTGGACCAAAGCTCCCTGAAGTCTTTTTTCAACTGCATCAGCAAGTACATGAAGAGTGTGAGCAAGGACCTTGACAAGAATGTTATTGAGTGGACTTTACACAAAGAAACCTCCAAGATGCCAACCCTGGCTGACTTCCAAAGCTTCTACAACCCTCTTCCTGTGCAGTACCTCAAGGACCTTGTACTGGACACAATGACATACTTCCAAGACAGAGAAAACTACGCGAAGATGGAGCTGAACAACCAGGGCAACCTTGTGGATGAGGATGGATTCACTCTTGTTGTGGGCAAGAACACAAAGACCAAGCAGGGCATGCTGAGAAACGCCAGCAGGCTGAACACCGAAAAGGTGAACCCACTCAAGAGATACAACAAGACCGTGAAGCTGCAGAGAGCGGGTGCTCAGAAGAAGGAGAAGATGAAGGGTGAAATTGCGTTCTACAGGTTCCAGCAAAGAGAAAAAAAGAAACTGGAAATTGGGGAGCTGCTAAGCAAGTTCAAGCAGGACCAACAGAAAATCATCCAGTGGAAGGAGTCTGGCAAGTTCAATCCATACAAGTAGGCAAAGACATAAAGGAAGCATACAACTACTGATCTTTACCTAGAACTGTATGGCTAATATACAAATGATTTCCAACTAAAACTGTATGGCTAATATACAATTCTTTAGTTTTTTTTTTTTTCCCAGTTAAATCTATATAGCTAATATATAATGCGTTGTTTATAATCTTCCTCCAGGGGTGTTATTTCCATCATTTCCGCTGTCCATGTCGCTGAGCGCAGCAAACCCTCTGTTCAGCTTGTCCACTTCCCGCAGCATGATGGCTGGCTGGTATCCCTTCTTCTTCAGGGTTTTGAAAATCTCCACAGGCCTGTCGTCCTCCGTCATGATGATTTCCTTGTCCTGGTACGAAATGATCAGGACATACTCGTCCAGCCTGCTCAGCGGGATGTTGTGTTTCAGCATTGCGTTCATCAGGATCTTTTGCGACGAGTCCTGCTTCGACGCCTTCAACTGCTTGAACGGCTCGTCTCCATTGCCCTTTCCACCCTGGGTTGGTCTTGTGGGGTTCAGGGTTGTCAAACTTGGCGCTGTGTTCAGCGAGGGCTTCGAGTTTCCTTCGGAGTGAGGCTGTGTTACGGACATGCTCGATACGGACCTGGTTGGAGTGAGAGTTTTCTTGCTCAAGTCACTTGGGTCATTTTTGGTGATTTCATCAAATAACCTCTTTTTGAAATCCTGGAATGTGATGTTCAAACTGTCGATTTTCGAGTCCTGCTGCAAAAACAGATCCTTTATGGTTGTGTCATTGAAGGTTCGCACATCAACTGCAGTCGACTTCACGCCATCAAGAGTCTTATTAATCAGTATCTTCAGCTCAACCAGCAGTCTTCTCTTCAGCTTCGAGTCCTTGTTCAGCGACATCAGGCTGCTGAGAATCTCATTCAGATCATCAACTTCCAGCTGACAGAAAATCTCATAGTTGTATATGTTGTGGATCTGGAACTGCTTTATCAGCTCATTTACTAAGGCCTCTTTGCTGATCAAACTTGAACTCAGTTCATCCTTCAAAAATTGTATAAACGTTTCTCTATCAGTGGAAATTCGGGCTTCATCCGCCTTTTCTACTATATCAGGACTGGAGCTCATAATGATTTTTGCTCTTTCAAGTTGTGCTGTAAAAAACAGGTTCTGGGTGTGTTATCAAAAGTAAAATATTTGCCTTTATGAACTATTTATATATCACTCTAGGGTGAAAGATTTATTGATGACCACAAGGGGAAAAATATAAAAAAGAAAAGGGGGAAAAAAAAAAAAAAAAAACAACATCAAAAAGAGCACGCTTATGCGCATAAACGTGAATTTTTGACTGTATATCTTTGACAGATGGAGCAATGAATATTATCCTTCAGCTTTTGAGTATTAAGGTTCGTAGAAGTATTCATAGGGATAAAGCAATGACTCATTTGTTGCAACCTTACAATTCAGGTCAACTGATACATTTATTGTATCTCATAATCAATTAAAGAAAAAATATTTCATCTTTTTACAAAGAGTGATCCATGCATCAATTCAGATATATAGTCTATTCATCCAAAACGAGTATATACAAGAAAAAAAAAAAGGGGGAATGACTCATCTCTCTTCCCACACATCTAGAGAACTTCCTCTCTTGTTAATGTTCTTGATCCCACCATTATGCAGCTTATCATAAAACTCATTGATCTTGACTGGATCGTCGTTTGTTTCAAACAGACAAAACTTGAGCAGCTCAAACTGCTTTGGACACTTAGTCATATGCCCTGTTTTGTATATTTCCTGCATCTGGCCCTTGAACGAAATGCATCTGGTGAAGTGGCCCAACAGTGCCATGCATGACAGCTGTGTTGGGTTGGGCAGAATGGGAACATTCGTTTCGATGTCAGTGTACTCCTCCGCAGCCTTTTTCTTGTCGTGTTCTTCTTTCAGTACAAATGGATTGATGATCATTATATGGTGTTGTATGTTTCTGGTTTATTCTGTATATTTCTTGACAGAATACTGTGAATAAATATGTTCGGACCAGAAGGTTGAGAAATGGAAAAAAGAAAGAAAAAAAAGATGATAAAATCCGCTGGAAAACATATTGGCAAGAAATGGAATGTCACCCTAACTTGTGCTCCAAGACTTCTTTTGGTACCCACATTATAAATACTCTCATTCAGAACAACAAAAAAAAAAAATTTGGAAAGTAATCTTTATGTGCTTTGTCTCCAAATAAACCTATGTTAACAAATGCTTCGAGTAGCAAGACCACTACTGAACACCAGGAAATTAATCAAAATGACCAACACCCCTAGCATCCAACAACAAGCCGTGAACCCCAATCTGACTGAGGAAGAACTCCATGTCATGAGATTCAAGGGCACAGAAAGACCATTCACCTCTCCGTTTCTGGAACACGAATCCAAGCCTGGCTTTGTGGGGAACTACACGTGCAAGAACTGTGGCACCTTGCTGTACGAGTCATCAACGATGTTTGATTCCGGCTGTGGATGGCCAAGCTTCCACACATCAGCAAAGGGGAACTTGTACCCAGACGTCCCAAACGGACATGAGATCAAGGGCAAGTCAGGAAAAACCGGACTGAAGGACAACAACATCATCCAGTATGTGGACAACTCATTGGGCATGCAGCGAATTGAGGTTTGCTGCCTGAACTGTGATTCACATCTGGGACATATCTTCAAGGGCGAGGGCTGGGAAAAAGTCCTGGGAAGGGGCAAGAATGATCGTTATTGCATCAATGGTATCAGCCTGAACTTCAAGCAAGAAGAGTGAACATCCGAAAAAAACAAATAATTTTCTTAATCTCATCACACATTTATCTAGTTATATATCATTTTCTTATATTTTCATCGTTCCCTTATATATGGAACGTGTCCTCGAATGGATTGCTGTTAGTATGCACACTTCTTCTATCCTCAAGGCTTTCTTCATCAGTGAAATAGGAGTCCTGACCAGCGTTTCCTTGGTTGTCCAGGTAGGAAGAGCCGGTGTATTCATTTTCACACTCAAAGTATTCATCTGGGTCCAGGCTGCTCAGGGCATCGTACCTGTCCAGAACCTGGACCATGTCATCGTTACACTTAAGCAAAATACCCAGGTACTCGCCCTCAGTGACAAGCTGCAAGTACCTCAAGATTTTTCTTCTTTGTTCCCTAACCTTGATGAAGTACACAGTGGCCTCCTCGTCGTCATTTGAGTACACCCTTCTGTTTATGCTTGTGAGTCTGTTTTCCAATAGGCTGATGGCCCTGTGAGCATCAGCCACAGCAGCATTGATCTTGGAAGACAGCTTGTTGGCATCAATGATGGGGATCCCATACTGCAGATCCTCAGGCAAAACCGAGGGGTCAGCGGAGTCCTTCAAGTAGGCCTTTTTCTTCTTTTGAGGCTGTCTTTTCTTTCGTTGGCTCATTGAGTCACTGTCAGGTGCATAGTCTATGACATTGTTCGATGCTGGATCCACAAACAACTCCAGGTAGCTTCTGAAATGGGGATACTTTTGAGACCATGATGTGTTGATGTAATTCATCGTTGTTTCCTGCAGAACTTTTATATCCTTCCCCTTCTGTATCCTGTTCATGGCATAAGGTCTGCCCACATATGCAAGCTTCAAGTTGTCATTCAGTTTCTTGTCTCTCAAAAAGTTCTCGTTGTCTATTTCCTCAGGGTTGAGTTTATCTATGATGTAATCAATGATATCCAGGGCCAGTATTCTTTCATTGACACTGACACCGTACTTCAGGGACTTCCGCAAGATTCTGGATAGTTCCATCAAATTGTTCTGCTGGGTATAAATGCTCTTATCATCCCTCAAGTCTATAAGCTCCAGAACCTTGTTGAGTTTTCTTGTGTTTAGACTTTTGTTGTGGATGACTTCATCCATGATTGTGGTGATTTCGGATTTCTGGTGATCTTTGAATAGCCCCATATTTGAGAGTGTGGAAATCTTACTAGAGTCAGCAAGTAGTGGTTTTGTATCTAGAATGATGTATGTGTAATCAAGTGAATATATTCTTGTAGGCGTGTGTTTACATTATATATGGGTGATTACCCCGTGTTCGTTGCCAAAAAATAAAAAATAGAGCGATATGGCTTTAATTTTATTTATTTATTTACCACTGCGGACTTAAAGTCGCAGTGATATAATTTTTAATGACGTTTAAAAAAAAAAAAAAAAAAAAAAAAAACAAAACAAAACCAATTCCTTCACAGTGGTAAATTATATAAGATCCACTAACCATGTACCAAGTATTACCCATATTAGCAATAACATTTGTAATCTACAAAACCACCCAACTGAAAAACAAAATATTCAAGAAAAAAGACATGGCTGCCATCAACAAGTTAATTCCTATCATCAAGCAATCCATCGAATCCAACAAGGTTTTCATTGCACACAAGACTTACTGTCCTTACTGCCACAGCACCTTGAACCTGATCAATGAAAAGATCAAGCAAAACATCTTGAAGAAGGAAGACGTCTACTACTTGGAACTGGACACCATGGATGACGGTGCTGACTACCAGGACGCCTTGCAAGAGATCTCTGGCCAAAGAACCGTTCCTAATGTCTACATCAACAGCAAGCACATTGGTGGAAACTCTGACTTGCAAGCCTTGAACTCCACTGGCGAATTGGACAACTTACTAAAGTAAAATAAATGAAAAATGTTAAAAAAGAAAAAAAAAAAAAAAAAAGGGGGGCAGGAACCAGTATATAACTATATATATATATAAAGGCCTACAGTAATATATTGGCTATCAAACCAATACTCAACAATCTTGTCAATGAGTTTATTTTGTTTGCTGCTCCATCAAACATGGTGTTCAGTGAAATTATGGTTTTGCTTGATGATGCCGGGACTTGCTGGAGCAGTGTTCTGGATGTTGGTTGCTGAAGCAATGTTGTGGATGAGTTCATGTATGTGCTTGAGGATCCAGTTGATTTGCTGTTGGTTGCGCCTGTGGATGGGTATGAACTGTTTCCGGTTTCTGTGTTCAGTATCATGCTGCTTGTTGCTATTGGCTGCAAAAGTGTCGTCTCATACTCTGATTGGTAAACACTCGTGACAACACTCTTTCCTGTGTATGTCACACCATTTGACACAATATCGGTTAGTGTGACCACTGAACACCCACCCATGGCATGGTTCATGCATGACTTAATGGTCTCAACCTCAGTATAAACAGAGCTGTTGTAACCTGTGTAGCTGGAGGCTGTTGTTGTTGAAAGAGCCTGTGCTACAATGGCTATAGTGTTCTCTTTGTTCAACCCAGTGAATGTTGAGTTTCTGGATTGGATCAGTGAAGTGTATTGCTCCACTGGGATGAAAGTGGTATAGTTTTGATAGCTTTGTGTGGAAACAACCCCAATATATGTTTCCACAGCGGTCTGTGTTACTGCATTTGTGGTTGATAGTGTTATGGTTGTTGAGGAGTTATCTCCACAGCCTTGAAGCAACACAGAGTTGTATGAAAGCTCTGACTTGTCATTTGGATTGATCAGGTGATACACATCTTGGCTGTTCCATGTTATCAATTGGTTGATGGAGGACTTATCAGCATTGACAATGATCATCCCATCACTGAGCATTTGACACACACTGGTGGAGAGTAAGTCCTGGCCAAGTACATTGATTTCCAAACCTGTGGACACAGGTGTTACTGTTATGGATGAATTGGTCTTGAAGTTGTAGTACACATCAAGTGTGTTTTCATAATCAATGGCTACGTTGATTGTTTTGGCATTTATCAGCGGCAGTAAACATGTTAAAAGAACAATGCTTAGTATAGGAAGGCTCATGTATTATCGGGGATGAAAATTTTTTTTTTTTAGTTTTTTTTATGTTTTTTTTTTTTTTCCTGTATGGTTATAGCATACAATTTATCTATAAATGAATTTTAGTTGATGAACATAAGATGCAGCATTAGAATACATTTACATATTTTTTTTTTGTCTGTATTATTGATTTAATTAATACCTAGAGAGCTTTTGTTTATAGTTGGCTTTATATAGTAGACCAACCAAGCCATTTAACTACAAGAACGAGTGACATGGAATGCTTTATGAAAAGAAACATGGTTGAGACTTCAGCTAAGAATGCTGCAAAATGAGTTCATTGCAAGTTGATTTTAAACAATAGGTTCTCTATTGTTTATTACGTATCCTTTTTTTTTTTTTTTTTAACTAAATCAATTTATATTAAGATGATTAAATCACTTCAGCATCATAATTAAATCAGAAAAAAAAATGAGAAAGGAATATATTGATTGATAGGATAGAAAATCTTTGAATCATTAGTTCAGCCTTTTTTTTTATTTTATTTTTTGGTATTTATTTTTTTTTGTTTCCAAGAATTTCCTTAAACGGTAACAATCAGCCGTGCGTACAATTCAAGTGAAGGTTTTGTCTTTATTTATATATATTTTTGGCTTATGTAAAATACCAAAGAGTTAATTGAGTGTACTTATATTATTTTATATGTATCACCCATTTAAAGTTGTTTATTCATATAATTGATAAACAGACATCTATACAATGAATTTTATATATTCATAATAATTAAATTAAATAATGTGTGTGTTTGTTTTATTACTCCTTTAGGAAAGTATAGTATAACTGCTTCATTTTTGTCATGTTTATATATATTTTTTGTTTAAAGAGATACAAT
>JAJLRX010000221.1:0-98155 GCA_030567275.1 Hanseniaspora lachancei | reverse complement strand
TTCCTTATTAAACACCACTTCAGAGTAAACTAAAAAAAAAAAAAAAAAAAATTAATGTCAACTGTTGAAGAAAAACAAATCACTCCCTCTATTGAAAACACAACAGAGGAAAACACCAAAAATACTGAAACAGCTATAAAATCTCCTTGGGAAGAAGTCGTAATAGTCCCTGGATCAGCCAGAATCCATAACGGAAGAAAGCTTCCTACTCTTTCTGATACTTTGAAAAACCCAAAAAAGGTTACTGCTCCATCCTCTAATAAACCCAAAATTGAAGTTGACTCCTCCTTAAAACCTGAAAATAAAGAACAATGGAATCCTGTTGATTTAAGCCATCTTTTAGTCACGGATGCTCCTCAAAAGCCCTCCAGAGGCTCAAATAAAAAACCCACCGCCAATAACTCATCAAAGAGAAATTCAAAAAGCAACAACCAAAGTCGTTCCAAGTCCCATGATAAAGCCTCTAATAAAAAACCAGACTCTGTAAAACTTGAAAAGCCTCATCCAAGATCCAACAAGTCCAAATTCGATACAGAAAAAGATTACAAAAAAAAACCTGTTAATAAAACCCCCAACAAAGGCAAGTTTGAAGGCAAGAGATTCAAGGTTATTGACTCTGCAAGCAGCACTGAATATAGTGAGCAATCCTCCGAGGGATCATCCTTGGACAACTCTGAGGGAAGAGCCAAGGATGATAAAAGCTTCTTCAAGTCCGACAAGCCATACCACAAGAGAAACCATGAAGGTGCCAATTTCAAGCCACATGGTTACCAAAAGAGAACTGGCAGAACCTACAAGGACAAATACAACAAATACAACAGATCCTTTTACCAATCCGTTCCTAGTGTGCCTGTTCTACCAAAGTCCTATGATTATGAAACGTACTACAAGTGTGCTAAGCAATTGGCCTACTACTTGTCTGTTGAAAACCTAAGTAAAGACAGTTTCTTGGTTGAAAACTTGATGGACAAGGCTGGCTATGTTCAATTATCCTCCTTGATCAACTTCAAGTTGTTGAAGATTGCCTCCAAGGAGGGAAACTTTGAAATCATCATGACCACCTTATACATGATCCTAGCCAACCACCTTGAACTGGCCCATGAAGATAAAATTGAAATTGGACTACTTCCAAACACCTCCGAGTACATTGGAACTGATGAGTTTGGTGTCCAATTTGCCTATGATTTCTATGTTTTGAAAAACAGAAGCTGGAGCATTCCTGAAGAAACCAGAGAAAAAATCACCAAGGCCTACAAGCCTGTTGTGGTTTTCCATGCGAATGACTTCTACAGCTACTCCATTCAAAAGCCTGAACCAAAAGAACAAAAAGAAGAAGAAAAGATTGAGAACAATGATGAATCAAAACAAGAAGAACAACCTGCTGACGTTCAAGAAGCCTAATGAATAGAAGTGAGGTTCTGAAATTTTGATACTACAACTTTTTGTTTTTTCTGTTTTTTTTTTTCTTTTCTTTTTGGTTTTGTTTTCTCAGTTTTTCGATACAAGTTATTATTTTTGATTTTCTTTTTTTTTCTTTTTTGTTATTTTTTTTTTTTTTTTTGGATTTTTATATATATCATTGATATGTGAAACAATTTGATTAATGATTTGATCTTATTCCAGTAATTTATCCTTAATCAACGATCTTTGATAATTTGATTATTTCTAAAATTTGATTATTTTGAAAATTTGATTATTTTTAAAATGCTGTTTGCGTAGCGGTTGTTCTTCCCCAAGCATTGATTTCCCTAAATTTTACTTTACCAAAAAAAAAAAAACCAACAAAAAACTAAAGATAAAGTGTATTTAACTTCATATGGTGAACATGTACTAAAGGTAAAATCAACAAAGCAAGAAAACAAAGATATAAAATCTTCCCCAAATTAATTCATAACAGAAAAGATAAAAAGAAAAAAAAAAAGAAATATAGAAACATGGCTGAAAACAAAAGCCTTGCTAACAACGATTCGGCCGCCAACGTTGGATACGAGTCTTTACCTCTGAACTACAGTGCAAACGATACAGACAGCATGCTGCTAGGCTCACATAAAAACTCCATGGCTAGCAACATTACCAAGGATGACAACCACGAAGGATCAAATGAAAACGACTCTCCAAACGCACCTTTGCTACAGTCCTTCCAAGAGTCGTACATATACAAGGCGGGCAAGCAAAAATCATCATCATTGTTCAGGAAAATCGAGGGTGTTTGGACATTCTTTCCAAACAGCAGAACCACGAACCACAACATTCTGGGGTGGTTCATCTACTTGATCTCATCTGAACCGTTCATTGTTTCCATCATAAGCACATACATGCCCATCATCCTGGAAACCTGTGCGACTCTGAATGCAGTCAAGGTCAAAGACCACTCCAAGCCGTGCATAGACGACCTGTCGTTGGTGTTCCAGGACAAGGGCAACAAGTGTGTTCTGCCGCTGGCTGGGAGATGGTATGTGGATCCGTCAAGCTTTGCCCTGTATGTCTTCTCCACATCGGTGTTTTTCCAAACAATCCTCGTGATCAGCATCAGTGGACTTGTTGATAACTTCAACAACACAATTGCATTCAAAAAGAAAGTCATGTTTGTCTTTGGTGCTCTTGGAGCCACATCAACAATACTGATCTCGCTGCTGTACAACACACAGTTTTACGCTTTGGCATTGCTGAGCATTGCTAGCAACTGCTGCTACGGTGTTGTAAATGTCATAGGTAACTCTCTGCTTCCCGTGATTTTGAATGATGCAACACGAAACAATGCCGATCATGGTAAGAAAATCAATGAGCTCACAACAGTGATTTCAGGAAGGGGTACCTCCCTGGGATACCTGAGTGCACTCCTTGTACAAGTTGTTTGTATGGGGCTCATCACAAAGCTTTCTGTTAAGAACCCCACAATCATGGACAACCTGAAGTCGTTGAAAATAGCCATCTTTTTTGTTGGCCTTTACTGGATACTAACTCAAATCCCTATGATGTTTTTACTGAATGACTCCATGAGCAATACTGAGCAAAGGCCCCTAACAGTCAAAATCATCAAAACAAATGTCTCCAAGTCGTGGAAAACCTTGGGCCAAACAGTCATCCATGCCTCCCGCCTAAGACAGGTCTCCATCTTCCTTGTCGGGTGGTTTGTCATTTCAGACAGCATCACAACAATCAACTCCACAGCGATTCTGTTTTCGAAGAACGAGCTCCACATGACCACAGTCAACCTCGTTCTCGTGTCTGTTTCATCGCTCGTCTTTGCCATCATCGGTGCCTTCTGCATCCCCTCATTTCTGATCCACAGATTCACCCTGCCCCTCAACAAACTCATGCTTGTCATCATCACCTGGGCGTGCTTCATCCCGCTGTATGGGATCCTTGGCTTTGTCTTCGACAGCTTCGGCCTGAAGCACAAGGCCGAGATGTACTTCCTTGCCGTGTGGTACGGGCTGTCCATGGGCGCGCTGAACGCTGTGTCCAGATCCATCTTTGCCCTCATCATTCCCTCCGGCAGAGAATCAATCTTCTTCTCAATCTTCAACATCACCGACAAGGGCTCGTCCATCGTGGGCCCCGTGCTGACCGGCCTTATCATTGACAAAACGCACCAGATCAGATACGCATTCATTCTCCTTCTGCTGTTTTTGGTTCTTGCCCTGCCCATCTTCAGGGCATTGAATGTCGAGGAGGGCAAACAGGAGGCTCAGCAGGAGGCTGTGTTCCTAGAGCAGGTTATTTAGGTTCAATGAAAAATTATAATTACATATATATAAACACTCACAGTGGTATCGTTCAGCGTATGCACAGTGCTTGTGAAAAAAAAATAAAAAATAAAAAAATAAAAAATAACCTCACCCAACAAATCAGTCTAAATTCTCTTTGGAAATCTCATCTTCTTTTAATACCCCTTTCAGATTTTTGAACTTCACCAACAATGAGCTGCCGGTTCCATCCACCTCAACAATGTCGCTGGCTTGTGGGAATGACGACAGCACCATCACCTTCTGGAATTGATGGATCTTCACACTTGTTAATGGAAGCAATCCATACCTGTTCACATGAGTCTTGTAATAGCGACTTGTGGACTTGACCACGAATCTTGGCCTGAAGCCCACAGGCAGCTTCAACTTGACAAACAGCTTTGTCAGGTACTCAATCTTTGGTTCGGGCTGCTTCTTTTTCTTCCTTGGCGTCTGGGAAACAGGCTTAGGGAGCCTGAACTTCGGCAATGGGACAGGACTGATGTCGCTCGTGGGTGTTTGCTTCGGCAGTGCAAATCTCATCATCGGCTTCTTCTTTTCATATCTGGATGCCGTGCTCAGCACAACCTTCATCTCAAACTTGGAACATTCGCTGAGCCCTAAGTCACCACCCTTGAACTCAACATCACCCCTTTCAATCACCAGTGGTCTTTCAACAGGCAACCTCAACGTCACATAGAATCTTTCCCGTTGCTTGTACATCAAGGGTATGATCCTCAACAACTCGGCCTTTTGGAAATCGGTCAGCAAATACCTTTTGTTCATCACGTACCACAACATTTGCTTCAAAGGATCAAATGTCTCAAAGAGAGCATTGATGTATTTCAACATGGATTCGGGATTTCCAATGTCATGCTTGAGACCGCTCAACTTTTGTCTTTGCTCAACAACTTGCAAGTCCATGTGGCTGAGCGTTTCAGTGGGTGGTCGTGTGGGAATGGATTCCCCAAAGCGCTCAAAGTCTTCGTACTCTTGGAACTTTGATAAATCATTGAACAGGTCTGGATTATAAACTTTCTGGAGAGATTCATAATCCTCATTGTATGCTGTCAGCAAACACTTGTTACCATAGAGTATTATGAACTCAACTGCCTCCTCAAAGCTTATCATCATGTGGTGCCTCATGAATGGATCACTGTTATGAACCATAACCATTTTGATGAAGAAATACTTGATGATGTCCTTGTTTTTCAACCCCAAAATCATCAAAATCTTGAAGGCTAAGCAGACAATGTCTCTGCTGTACAATGCCGCATTTTGGGTTATTTGATACAATTCATTGGCATAGTCAAACACCTCAAACAACCCCTCATTAAGGGATTCATTCACCAATAGCAGCTTTGACCACAATATCTCCTTGAAAAGCCCATCATCAAAGTTCTTAGTCCAATTACACAGTCTTTCGTATCTTGTCAAAATCTTCCAAAAGCTGTCCCTGAATTCCTTATCATCAGGGAACCTAATAACCATTTTCACTAAGTTTCGGATGACCGCACATAGGTAAAGCGTATCATCATATAGATTTTTAGAGTTGTCATTGGCGACTAACAGCTTTAGGGACATTCTTTTCAGCTCATGGAAAAAAGCAACCACTTCTGGATCATCACTCTCATAATCAAGATCATCCGTTGTTTGGATCTTACTAATGGCCCCTACCAAAGACAGTATAAGTTGATAGTTCGTGAAGCCCACGAAGTCATTAGCCTTCAGCTTCAGATCATCAGTGTTTCCTTTGAAGAAAAACTTTCTAACAAGCAACTTCAAATGGTGACAGCCACCTTTAAATCTCCTTTTATAAACATACTTTGAAAGAATCCCAATGGCTTTCTTTCTCACAGCATAAAAGTACCTTTCATCCATAACACATCTTATCAAACATGTGCTTATGGACATGTCCATTTCATTGTCTATCTTCAGGTTTTCCTGGTTCATAACCAAATCCTCAAAGTAGTCCAGTGATTGCAGTTGAGCATACACATCCTTGTCCAGCTGCAGCTGGGATATGTACATTTCGGGCTTCATGTTGAAGCTGTTGATCTTGTGGATCCATTCCATTTCAGAGTCCAGTCGTATCCACTCATAGGCCTCAGTCCCACTTTCTATAATGCCTTCTTCATTGTCTTCAACCTGTTGATTGATGGATATGGCCGTTGTTGGCAAGAAGCCCCATTCCTCAGTGTCAGCAGTAGTGATCAATACATTACCCAATCCAACATTTTCTCCTCGTTTCAGCTTTTTGTATTTGGAGTTGTACTGGATTTCCAGTCTTGTGACTTCCTCGGAAATGTGTATGAAATGCTCATAAGGAATGCCATCAGCTTCATGAATTCTGATGGTCATATTTCCCTTGAAAATCTTCTGAGAGCCTTGCTGGTATTTATTGGCAAAGTTGCTAATTGTTTGTTGTAAAAATCTATTGTCGTTATCCCCATTGGAAGAGTCCTTGATTAAATTGTCCTTGTATGATTCCCAGGATAGTTGCCTGATCATGAGCTCAACAACCATCTTCTTTTTGTTGAATCTTTGTGTTATTTCGAAAATAGGTACTGTATCAAATTCAACCCATTGCTTAAAAAATTGATTCAGTTTACCCTTGAATGTCTTTTCCACTTGATGGTGGAAAAAAGTATTTGTCAAAGTGTTATCACCCTGATTGAAGTCACCTGACAAAGCCAGTAGGTTCAGTTTGTTTATTACCTTTAGCATACCCAATGATCTTTCCATCTTTGTCATTTTGTTGTCCAAAATGGCCATTACCATTGCACTCTTTATCTTTATGTACTCCAATAGCTTGTTGTTCTTCATGTCCAGTCTAAATGGATAAGTCATATACCTGTGGAAATCCATCAAACTAGCCTTTGAATCCATGTTTTCTATCAAATAATCATTCATTGTTTTCATTCTATATTGATATTCATTGTTACCCATAACTTCCTTTATAAACTTCAATGTCATGTATCCCTGAATACCAAATATTATCCATAAGTCATCCATCGAACTGCAAGTGATGTTCAAGCCAAACCATTGTTCTGAGATTATTTGTGCCAAAAGAATGGCTGTGTCTATCATTGAATCCAATTGAGTTGCTGGATACAAAAACTTATTTTCATTCAAAAAGATGATTCCTTGGAAGGACAAGTAATCAACATACAGATCCTTAACCAACACTATACTCAATGAGTTGAATGGGTATGTGCCATATGTGTTGCTGAAGAATTCCATCGTCTTTGGAAGTGTCATGAATGAATTGTATATCAGTTCTTGCTCAGCTTCCCTATTGGCATCGTCGACATACCCATTGTCATTGATATCCTGTTTCCAAACATCCAAGGGCAAATCACCTAGGGTGGTATCAAAGCCATAGTGGGTGTAAAAGAATCCTACGGAGAATCCAACCCCACTGGCACCAACAGGCGAGAGAAGTGTGTACATGATTCTTTTGCTCATATCTGCAGCCATGTCATCCATGATATTCATGACGTTTTGCGTTGTTGATTCTCCTGTTATAACCGATACCTCAGCCTCTTTATTCAATTTTTGTAATCTTTCATCATCCTTCAACTCCGGATACTCATGAATGTAAGCATTGATGTTTTTCAAAGTCATGATTTCTACCTCCCACAAGCATTTTTCAAGTGGATTGTCTATACAGGGAACCCAGTTTGAAGGTGATCCTTGAAGAAAGTTGTTTGAGGTGAAACATTGAGAAAAAAGTATGCTGGTTGAATTTCTTTGAAATTGAATTCCTTCATTCATGTTGTTCTCAATGTAGTATGATATTCTTATGGTGAATGGCTGAAGTTGATCCATAGGTTGATCCATGGTGTTTTTGTTCATAGGTGTAACACTTGACTTTGTGGAGTTTGGATTGATAACCAAAGGAGTCATGAATGTGTTTGCGTGTGTAGCACCTGTGGGCAAGCTTGCTTGTACATCATCTGCTTTGTAGAAACCATTAAGCTTGAGTTTGTTATTGAATGGAAGCAGATTGACATACAGCTTAGCATCCTCAACATCCTTGTTGGTTTTACAAAAGGGGTCAAATTTATATTCATATTTTTTCCTTTTCAAACATTCTGTTTGCTCCACTGAATTGCCACCAGTAAAAAAAACATCGCCATTTTTGAATTTGTTGATATCGTTTATGTTTTCTTTATCCTTGGTAAGTAAGTCATTGATTGGGTTGGCATGAATGAATTCTAAGTCAAACATTTCTCTGTTTCCCATATCAGAGGATGAGAGATCCTGTCCAGCACTGGTTAGTAGTTGAACTTGTAGAACATTGATGCCATTTTGGCAATCAAACTTCAAATCTTGGATTATGTTCACATTTTCATCAGGAACAATCCATAGATCAGTGATACCAGTGATGGTGTTTTTATAAAGATCTATATCCAGTTGGACTTTTTGTTCAGTAACTTTGAACATATGGTTGTTCAGGTTTTTGGAGAGTATATCTGGTTGTTGAATTTGAGCATTTTGTGTAGTACCTTGTGGGTTTAGATTGATAGTACTGCTCATTATATTACACTGATGTTGTGATTAGGGATATGTTTAAAGTTTCTTAGGTTTTTTTTTCTTCTTTTCCTTATATTAAAGGACTTGAAAAATTATAGATGCTTGCTAAGGATTGAAATGAAAAAAGAAGAATGAAATAATTAGTATAAAATTAAGAAAAAGCATTTGGGTTTTTTGACAAAATATTAAAAGCATGAACAAGAGATGGGTGTGTGTTTTTTTGGATTTCACAACGCTACCATTCAGTTTACATACACGTGCTCTGTGTGGCTGTTCGGATATACCCGAGTATGACAATCTGATTCTTTTTAATTATTAATGACTTGGCTACGGAGATAACTGCCCTTCCAAAGTGTCTAATATTTTCACTTTTTTTTTTTTTTTTTTTTTTTTTTCACCAAAAATTTTATAATGACAAATGTCGGAAAACATAAACCCCGCTTATGCTACAATTTATTAGCGACAAGTAAGAAAGATTTCCGATGTTGAATCAAAGGTTAATTATGAGGGGAGGGATAAAAAAAAACATCAATAGTTTTATAACATCTAAAAAGAAGGAAAGATATAAAAAAACAACTTTTATATATTTCATTTGAATAAAAAATATTAGTACTAATCATTTATTTTATTAATTTTTTTTAACAATATTAGAATAGAAGAAACTACTACCCCAAAAAAATAAACAACATTCATAGATAACAACCATATAATGCCACGAAAAACTATACTAAGATTAGGTGATATCAAATACGCACAAAGCAAGTGGAATGAATTCCAAAAACACTACGATGTTATTTCCATCAACAGCAATGAAAACACCACCACCAGAGAAAGCTTCATCAGGGACATGAAGAGTGGGAAGTACGACCACATTGTTGGTATCACCAGAACCTTCATGAGTGTTTCCATGACCGGAAGATTCGACAAGGAACTGATTGATGCCTTGCCTCCCAATGTCAAGTTCATCTGCCACAACGGTGCTGGGTATGACCAAGTTGATGCCTCATACTGTGCCTCCAAGAACATCCAAGTTGGTAACGTTCCCCACCTGGTCAATGACCCTACCTCAGACACCCATGTTTTCTTGTTGCTTGGTGCATTGAGAAACTTCAAAGCGGGATTGAACTCCATTGCCAAGGGCCAGTGGAACAATGGGTGTTCGCCTGGATTTGATCCTGTTGAAAAGCCCGTTGTTGGTGTTCTGGGTCTAGGTGGTATTGGTAGAGATGTTGTCAAGAAGCTGAAGCCATTTGGCTTTAAAAAGTTCTACTACCACAACAGAAACAGATTGAGTGAGGATTTGGAACAAGGCTGTGAATGGGTCTCCTTTGATGATTTGCTAGCCAAGTGTGACATCATCAATGTTTGTATTCCATTGAACCCAAACACAAGACACATTCTAAACAAGGCAGCTTTTGAGAAAATGAAGGATGGCGTGATCATTGTGAACACCGCCAGAGGAGCTGTTATTGATGAAGCTGAAATCACCAAGCAATTGAAGTCGGGCAAGGTTGCTGCATTTGGTACCGATGTCTTTGAACACGAACCAAATGTCACACTGGAAAACAACGAATTGATCTCAATGGACAATGTCTTTGCTCTTCCACATCTGGGCACAAACACCTTCAACACCATCAAGAAGATGGAAGAGGACGTTGTTGACAATGCACTCGGTTATTTGGAGTCTGGAAAGCTAGTTAATTTAGTACCAGAAATGAAGGGAACCTTCTACTAGTTTGATGTTCTTTTTGAATGATTCATATATTCTTTTATTTTGTTTATTTCTCAATCAAGTATTGAAGTACTCATTAGTAGGATCACCCTTTTTTTTTTTGTCAATCATTAAAGTTTTAACCCAATGTTGTATCCGACTTTCTTTTTTTTAATTTTTTAATTTTTTTTTTCTCTTTTTTTTTTTTTTTTTTTTTTTTTTTTTTTTTTTTTTTTTTTTTTTTTTTTTTTTTTTTTTTTTTTTCTCACTTTGTTTATCCTTTTTTTGTCGTCAAATTTGTTCTCAATTCATAATGTAAAACACTATATAATAACAACCAAGTTAGAATAATAACGCATTCAAACCAGCCTTGATAAACTTGAAAAAAAAAAAAATGATTCCATCACCAGCCGAAGATATCGTTCTGCTACGAGAACATCTATATTTAGAAAACATCTACAAAAACTTACTCTATGTCTTGAATCCTAGCAAATTCTCAGAACTGGGAGGATTCAAATCAACAGTGGACTACGGACTGGGATACTTCAACTACGACATCAAACTGGGATCCTGTGTATACACCAGCTCCCTAGTAACCAGAATGTGCTACAAAGTTTGGGACCTGTTTGAGGTTTTCTTTGTTTTGTACGTCATTCTGCTAGCCTACTGCATACTGAACTTTGTCAAGATCGAAAACGATACTGTCATAGGATACTTGAAGAATAAGATCAGTGTGTTCAAAGGCGTAAACAAAAAGCAATACTTTAATTCAGAAAAGACAGAGTTGCTGGACTTGCAGGAGAAGGGTGAGTATGAAAACAGCTCATATGATGAGTCATCAACTGTCAATGTAACCAGCCTGCAGTCCAGAAAGGATAATAATAACTCAGAGTACAACCATGTTAAGCTATAAGAGTGTATTGTTGTACTAGTTGTAAGGCCATTATTTTTTGTATTTGCTGAGAAATATGGGTTTATTTTGTATTGATTTGTGGTTTGGACAGTAGCACGTGACTGTCTTGCTGGACACGGAGTTGTGGGAAAATAAAACCAACCCAAAACTGTGTAAAAAAAAAAAATGGTGAGAAATCAGGGTGTGGCTAATACAAATAAAAAATGTACGATGCTATCAAATCTGAAAGTTAACACAGTTTTTTTATTAAGTAATAAAGAGATATATATTGGTTGATGTTCGTTTTTTACATAATGTATGTCAACTCTTATTTGAACTATGTCTTCATCAAGTAGTTATATAAAATAAATGTGATGAATACCATTAAATATATTTGATTAACTTAAGAAAAGAATACAAGTCCTTCCCCAAAGAAAAGAAGAATAATTTAAATTTACTTTGCAAATTCAACCCTTCTTTGTATCATCCATATCAAAATACATATCTAAAAAGAAAAAAAAAAAAAATAAATAAATAAAAACCTTCCATCTTAGTTATGATTTCAGTACCTGAAGAGTTTTACGTAAACTACACAAACATAAAGAACGCACCCCCTGTTTTGCCAGGGTCCCATGAACGAGGCTTCAAGCACATTTCCCCTGAGTACATGCACAAGACAAACAGATACACATCCCTTATCCAGGGCCAGCACTTTGTTGAGGTTCCCGAGTACACCCTTGAAACAAACAACCAAACCATAACCAAGTTTCCTGTGGCATACAAAACATGGGGGAAGTTGTCCCCAAAGAAGGACAACTGCGTGGTGATCTGCCATGCTTTGACGGGGTCCAGCGACATCCAGGACTGGTGGGGACCTTTGCTTGGGACCAGCAAGCTGAAGGCCTTTGACTACTCAAGATACTTCATCATATGCCTGAACAGCTGTGGGTCTCCATACGGATCATACTCGCCAGTGACCAATCCTGTGTTGAGAGACGGGGCCTTGGTTGGAGATGCCAACTTTCCCTTGGTCACTGTGCGAGATGATGTTGCCATCCACAAGATGATTCTTGAAAGCGTGTTTGGCATTCCATACATTAACACATGCATTGGAGGGTCAATGGGTGGTATGCTGGCCTTGGAATATGCTTCCCTGTTTGGAGAGGATTTTGTGAAGAAGTTGGTGGTCTTGGCAACATCAGCCAGACACTCAGCCTGGTGTATTTCATGGTCCGAGGCACAGAGACAGGCCATTTACTCAGATCCGTATTTCAAGAATGGAGAGTACGACATCAACGAGCAGCCCGCACAAGGACTGTCTGCAGCAAGAATGACTGCTTTGTTGACATACAGATCCAGAAACTCATTTGAACAGAGATTCAGCAGAAGAGAAGCCAGCGATGCTGCGAAGAAGAAGGTCCTCGAGCAAGAGGATGCAGCCACAAGAGTGTCATCAAGAAGAATGAGCTCTGACATTGAGTTCAAGACCGTTGATGTGTCAGCTGTTTCATCAAGCTCATCATCAACAAATAACGAGGCCCAGAGCAACAAGAGAGAGGACAAGCTGTTCTCAGCACAGTCATACTTGAGATACCAAGGATTGAAGTTTGTCAATCGTTTTGATGCCAATTGCTATGTTGCAATCACGGAGAAACTGGACTCCCATGACATATCAAGACCATCCTACCACAACATAGGCAAGTTTGCCAACTACCAGGAGAAGTACGACACAGACCCAGATTCGGTGATGGAGGAAGTTTTGGGTAACTTCCAGATGCCAACCTTGATCATTGGGATCGAGTCGGATGGGTTGTTCACTCTATCTGAGCAGACGTACTTGGCAAAGCACATACCTTACTCTGAGTTAAAAATAGTCAAGTCCATGGAGGGACACGATGCGTTTTTGCTAGAGTTTGTTGAGGTGAACAGCTACATACGAAACTTCATGAACAAGTTCAACAGGATGGATGACTTCTTCTATGATCCATCCCTGGATGAGGACATCACCAAGGGAGTGGAAATAATGGATATCAAGGAGTCCATGTCTGGAGAGGCTGGTGATGTGACAGACTGGTAATCCATTAGAGTATTGTTTCTATTACGGTCATGGGATGCGCCCCCATTAAAAATCACGTTAAAACACATGAAAGGGGTGGAATGATGTGTCTGTGTTGTTTTTTTCCTCCCCAACCGTTTGGATTCGAAAAAAAAAAAAAAAGGTTACAAAAATAAAATGATTACGTCATTATATAATTCTTTAATTTTTCTTTCAGATCAAATGAAAAAACTCATCACAAAAGCATACATTCAAGGTTATTTTTGGGTACTTCTTCAGTATTATAGTACAAGCTACTAACGTCATGTTCCTTTCCACATGGCATTTTTATCAACTCTAAGCCCAATGTTATCTACAAAATTAAACTTCTAAATATAATATCAATCTCTTTTTTTTTTTGCTTATTTGGAAGGAATGATTCTTTAACTGTTAATAATAGAAGCCTCTAGTGTACTTGTAGTGGCGTACATCTTCTTTTGTTTTTTTTTTTAAAGGGTAAAAGTATAACTATCTTTATATATCAACAGTTTATAAATAATGATCCATTATATATCTTTCTTCTTCTTTGTATCAACCTCATATGTAACATACTCTAGACTCAATAACAAATTATCATAACCACACAAAATTATTTTTGCATTTTCTCTATCACGGAAAAAAGTACATACAGAAAAGAATGATAATGATCTCGTCAATTCTTAAATCCATCCTTGTGCTGTTCTTTTGCACCTCCATAACCAATGCTGTTCCCAAGCCCTCTTCAAAGGATGCCATATGCCAAGACACCCAGTTAATCATACAAGGAATCCTGGATTACTATTACGATAACAATGCCACCTTCCATGAACCTTACTACTGGTGGGAGGGTGGCCTCGCCTTCAACAACATGATTGAAAATGCATACCTTTGTCAAAATGACACATTTGACTCTCTTATCCAGGACGCCCTCTTGATGAAATCAGGCAACAACTTCAACTATATGCCAAAGGACCAAATCATGGTTGAGGCTAATGATGATCTCGGAATCTGGGGCATGGCTCTTCTAACCGCTGCTGAAAGAAACCTTTCCGTTCCCCAAAATGGCACTCTTGGCTACGACAACATCCCCGATAACTGGATATACATGGCTGATAACGTATACAAGCAAATGCTCAACAGATGGAACAATAAAACCCTATCTCAAAGTGCCTGTGGTGGCGGTCTAAGGTGGCAAATATATCCATGGAACAACGGGTACTCCTACAAAAACACCATCTCCAATGCTGGTATGTTCCAAATGGCTGCCAGATTGGGTAGATACTTCAACAATCCTGAGTACTTGGAGCAAGCGGACAAAATCTTCTCATGGCTGAGGAGCGTGGGCTTTGTCAACCTCGATGGCAACCAAACCACCGTTTATGATGGTGCCAACTTGGAAACAAACTGCACCGATATCACAGAGAAGCAGTGGTCGTACAACTTTGGAATGACTCTTGGCGGAGCGGCCTACATGTACAACATCACCGCCTCTGATTACTGGTTCAATGCCACCCAGTCTCTTTGGAATGGAACCAGATCAAGATTTTTCAATGAGGATGGCATCATGTATGAAAGCCAATGTCAGGAATCAAATACCTGCAACAATGATCAAAGAGCCTTCAAGGGTCTTCTAAGCTTCATGCTGGAGTACACATCCTTTTTGGTTCCTGAACTACAATCCGATATCATGGCATACATGACACCAACTGCCAACGCTGCTGCAGGATCATGCGATGGCGGCTTTGACAAACACTCATGTGGTCTCGACTGGTTCAATGCCACTAATGATGGTTACTTTGGGCTAGGTGAACAAATCTCTGCACTCGGAGCCATCCAATCCCTTTTGGGCGATTCCAATGCCGACTTAGCCAAGTTTGACATAGTTCCACAAAGCACAGCCAATTACCTATCCGTACTACTTCAACAAAAATCCAACATAAGTGATGACAATGAAAAAGATAAAAGAGATATAAACAAGGAACAGAACATAGGAAATGAGCTGGTTATTTTGAAACAACAGCTAAAGGATGAAATTCTAAAAAGACAAAAAATAGAACAAAGAGTTTCCAAGCTAGAGAGTCAATTGAGTTGTTGTGAAAAGAGAAGAAATCTAATTCAACGATTATAAAACTGAAAAAGAAAAAGAAAAACAAAAAAAAACAAAAAAAAAAAAAACCAGCACCTATCATGACGTTAATTACTAATGATTATATATTTAATGTCAATCATCTTTTCAATGTTGTTAGCTCATCAACAACTTGCATTCTTACCTCTCTCAAGGCTCTCAATTCCTTTTGTCCAAAGACAAATCCAAAAACCAGTGCAAACACACCTGTGATGGAAAAGAATACTCCACCAATATAAACAAGCACCGATGACCAGCCTGCTCTATTGGCAGTGAATGTGATGAATATCAGTGACCCAATGACATAAATCAATGCACACGCAAAGTACACCAGCTTCCAAAGCTCCTCCCTCTCAGCAGTAGTTGTGTAATCATCTATGACGTTCAAGATCTCCTTCAGGATATCCATTTTTTCATGGGCATCTATGCTGTCATCACAGGCCTCGCTTGGCTCAAGTTTCAATTCACAGCTGTACCCAAAGTGGTCACTGAGAGAGCCAATCCCCCTGATTTGCTCAGTCATCTGAACCTTACTGGAAACACTTCTAAGTTTCCGTGGATCAATCAGGGCATAGTCCAATCTGCAAGCCTCCCATATCTGGCGGTCCTGTCTCCATGTGTTCAGTTTGCTGTCGCATGTAGTTCCCGCATACCTGACCTGATCAAGGGGATCCATCTGGGACACATCCATGATTTCGGCATTGTTGTTTATGCTTGGATTGTTGGAGTTGATGGTGAAGTCATTTTTTCTCAAGTTCCTGTGGATGGCTCCGTTCTTAGCATCCAGGTAACTGTTGACAAACTGGTAATCACTGACAAATGAGTCCACCAGACCAGTCATCCGTGTCATTATCCTGTATGGAAGCGATCCAGGCTTTGAGTTCAAATCACCTACCAACACAACACTGGCGGATGGATCCCTCTGGATCCTCTTCACAAGCTTGTGGATCTCATATGCTTGACAGACTCGATGACACAAGTATGCATTGTATCCCTCCTGTGCATATGGCGCGTGCATGTGCGAGTTCAGCAAAACAATTTTCTTACCCTTCTGGACTTCCATTTCAGTTATGGCACACGACTTCCCAACAAAAAAGTCACCCCGGTTAACAGCCCATGGAACACCGTTGATGCCAAACTTCAACAGCCACGTATCCACAATGGGAAACTTCGTTAGTGTTCCCAACCCAGGTCCAGTGATGATCCCACTGCTGAAAAACCGGCAGTTGTACAACGAAGACAGTCCATCTACTAGTCGTTCCCTGTTGTTCGTGGTCCACACCTCCTGCAAAGCTATGATGTCAAAGTCACTGTCGGTTTCCAAGCCCTCAATGATAGGCTTCAGGTTGGGTGTGATCTTTCCGGAAAGCAGTGAGATGATTGCCTCAAATCTTTCATTTCTAAACTTGGACACTTTCTTCAGCCCCCAGGTGTTGAACGTTAGTAACTTAATGGAATCCTTGTTGGCTGAGGATGGTGTATTTTTTTCTGTTGATTGTGAAAGTAACAGGTTATTTTTGGATGATTCGCGTGATGAATCATTATTTTTACTCATGGTTCAGAGTGGTTAGCTGTGGTTTTGTATTCTTTAGTAGTTATCCTGGTATTGTATAACGATACATCAAGTAAAAATAAAATAAAGTCTAAAGATTTGCAAATATAATCAATTCATTTTGAGGATGAACACTCATCTTTTTTTTTTCTTGTCCCGTTTTGAGCAATAATTAGCCGCGAAAAACACGTTCCCATTAAATAAAATGAGCATTATCATATATAAAACCTGTACACTATTCGAAAAGCTCTAATCTTTGAAAACCTATTTCTTGAGCTATCATTCTGACGTCCTCAACAGGAGCTAGAAACTTGTATCTACACTCAGGCTTGTAAACATCGTAATAGTCATTAATGTTTTTACCAACAATTTTAGCATCAATTAGTGTTGTAAATGCCTGGTAAACATGCACATCAGTTCCTGTACTTCCATTGTTCTGCTCTATAAACCCTGCATCATTTCTATCCTGATAAAAAAATATGTTAAACACATACAACATTCTTTCGAATTCAAATCCCTTTGGCGCCTTCATGGGTTCCCGTTTTGCTCCCTTTGACAAGGCCCTGATAGATGATGCCTTTGATACATCCAATGACTTCATCTCGTCAACGTCCTTGACAAAGTTGATACCGTCAAATTTCTCACCAAAATGAGAGCAGTAATATGATGCAATTATAACATACTTTGTCATCAATGAGTAGTCAGCATAACGTTCCATTCCAGCTTGTATTTTTTGTCTTTTGGTTCCCACAGATTCATCGTCCTCTAACAAATCTTCCTCCTTGGTTTCCTTTTCTTCTTCTTCAAGCTTGTAAACATCTTTGAAGATATGCATGTTCTTTTTCAAGAACTTCATGAAATCATAACCACTATCGTATATTTGATCTATATTTTCATTAAACTTCTTCTTTATCAGCAGTGTGAACAGGCTAATATTTATCCCAACCATATCTATAAAGCTCTCCACACATAACGTTATGAAACTAGTTCCAAAAGATACGTTCACATCAACGATATCTTTGCAAGTATATTTGATCAGGATCTGCTGTAATTCCCTTCCAGTGTATCTGGGAAAGTTTATGATAGCTGGATTCAGATTTGTCCCCAGATATTGAGTCATCAGCACTGGCTGGGTGAATGAGGCTATAATCTTGATATGATATATTGATCCTGACAAGCTTTCAAAAATTTTCACCATTCTCGAAAGAGTATGGTAATCCACTTGCTGATACAAATCATACTCTTGGAGATGTATGTATATCGACATATGTTCCTTTTCATCAGCAACAGAGTTGAAAAACAACAGAAGGTTGTGAACATAATCTCTGAAGGTTGAAAAGGATTCCATCGCTCTCGAGTCCAATCCAGATTTCACTCTTTGGGTCATCATCTTAGTAGTTTTCTTTCTTTTTCGTTTATCCACTTTACTCTCGATCTCTGAGCCCAACACCTTTGTTAAATCAGCCTTGTATTTGCGATTCAAAAGATTGTACAGCTCTCTGGCCATTGTCTTCAAGAATCCCTTGAAGTCAATTACAGAGCTTTTCTTGATGCTGATATACTCAAAATTTTCCGTTGTCTTCTTGAAATGCTTCAACATTGTTTTGATCGTGTAATCTGCCCCTGAACTCGGAGGTCCACATACAAACTGCAATGATGGGAAACAGTCGGGCTGGTTATAAATATCCAGAAATGAAGTCAGCATTGCTGTTTGTGTCTCTCTAAACTCAACATGGAACGACTCATATGCATGTTTAGCCTTCATGGTGTTCTTGAAATGATCAACACTATCTTGATAGTATTCGTTATCCGACAGTCCTTGGCAATTATCATATATGTCACTCATACCATCGAGTTGTTGATCATCTTGCATATGGAATTGTTCAGACGAGCCAGATTGATGATCATCTTGTATGTGGAAATTATCAGACACATCGGATTGATGACCATTTTGAGTATGGAACTCTTCAAGCAGATCAAATTTGTAATCACTTGGGCTGCTAACTTCGTCTTCAGTGGCATCTGACTCTACATCAAAAGACATTTTCTACAGAAAAAATATGTAATCGTCTTTTGAATTTGGTTGTATGGAATTTTTTGTATTTATGCCGTATTGTAAATATGATTTGTATAATAGCTTAAAAATATAGAACTGGTTTTGATTTTTTTGGTCATTCTGAAAAATCACTAAAACATCACGTGCCAACAATCCAACGTTTAATTAATACCGAACTATAAAAACCTGAAAAAGTAAAAACAAAAAAAAAAAAAACAGAAAACATCAATGTATAGATGATAATCATCTAAGTTAATAGATTTTAGAGTAAATTGATTTATAAATAGTAGTCCCTTCAAAGCAATAAAGGTAAAAGAAATATTCTCTTTTGAAGATTACAACATACTTTCTAAAACACCTTTAATGTTTAATTTTAACACATCTCCACAATCTGAAAGCAACTTCATGTTTGAATGGAGAGATTCATCACCAGCCAGTTTGTAAAACCCAGAACATTCACAATGCATGGACATCAAATCTTCTTTTATACTTCCACACTTCATGCATCTCAAGTCTTGTTGATTATACTCAGCAATCAATGAATGGCCTTTAGAAATCAGCAAGTTAACTACAACTTCGGTATCAAACTTCTTCTTACAATCTGAACAGTATATGGAGCCAGTTTCATTGTCACTCTTATTCTCTATAATTGTCTTATTCGTTATTTCTTGATAGTGGAAGCAATGACCGCAAATTAGCTCTCCAATGGTAAACACTGATAAATCAAATGGTTGTCCTTCTACCGCAAATTCTTTTATTTCGAAGATGGACAGGATGGCTTTTCTCAGTTTTCTAGCCTCCATATCTTCTGAGTTCAAAGTTATCATTTCATTCAGCAAGTTACACATGCTTATCAAAGGATCGTTCATAACAGTCTTTAGCTTATTTGTATTATTTGAAGCTCCTGATTTCAATGATAAACCAGGCAGGTTGTTGATTTCATATTGTGAGCTGATCTCAGGATTTAGGATGTTTTCCATTTGTTTGTGCCAGAGTCTTTCCACTCTTCCAAACATTTCCTTGGAAAACATCTTGATATAGCCATCAACTTTGTTATGGTTCTCTTGTTTTCTCTTAAGCAAACAGTCCAGTACTATCAATGCCCAACTATCAAACTCCTTTGTGTAAATATCCGGTAATATAGCCTTGGACACCCATTTAAAGTCTATTGCGTATTCCATTTCTTCATTAGCGATTCCCTTGAAATACTTGACAGCTTGACTTTGTATAGGTACTCCATTTTTATCTTTAATGTAATGGCCCATGTAATGATCCATATCTTTGAAAATCAATAGGTCATATATTCTTAAAGGTACAGGTAGTATAAAGCTTAACAGAGGGTTTTCAGCAGAAAGGTTTGTTAGAATGTAGTTGGTGAAAGTTATGCTATTCTTAATATCAAATCTGTTCTCAATGGAAATCATACAATCAATATCAGAGCTTTTCTCCTTCTCATTGGAGAAATACAGTAATCTACAATCTTTGGCTATCTGCTTTCTCAAAACATTTTTTGATTTGATTAGTAGTTGATTAATAATTTTTAGCAAGCTATCTGTGGTCAAACTGGATCTTATAGAGTAAAGCCAAGACTCAAGCAAATTCAACAGTGTATAATTGTGCTCAGAGTTATAAATATCCTTCACCATTTGTCTAAATAACGACAGTTGTTGTAAGACTTTATGGTTGATGTCTCCCTGTGTTGACAAATCAACTTCATTTAGCAACATATTTGAAGTCAATATAGCATTTAATAATATGTTCTTTATAACAATCTTAACAGTCACTTGTGAGTATATGCCAGGATAGAACATCTCTTCATTTTTCAACTTTGGGCTATGGGAAACATACTCACGTTCTCTCTTCCTGTCATTGTTCCAGTCTAACACAAAATTCTGAGACAGCAATCTTTGACCTAGAATGTAGTCTATAATTTTAACGTCATCATTCAATTCAGTAATTGGTAACTTGTTCAAAAATGAAACATCACACAATGCCTTGTATTGATTGATATAGTTTTGGTTAGCCTTGTATACAATATTGGCCAACTTGTTGCTATAGTTTTGTAAAGACACCTTAACAGATTTATTAATTCTTGAAGTTTTGATAACTGGATACTTTCCATAAAGTGGCTTTAACTTGTTAAGTATAGATTCATCATTTAACATGAAAATTGCATTACTTGAGTAGTCTGTCAGTGTTTCTGTTAAGCATTTGTTTACAGCATTAAATAATTGCTTAGAGCTATGGGTTTGTTCAGCTATTTCAAACTCCAGTTGTTCATCATCCATAAACTTATTCTTAAAGACAGAACTGTTCAAAGCATTGGAACCTTCACTTGGCTTCAAGGCAAACATTTTCAGGGTTTTTCTCAACTCTCCAAATTCATCTAAACCTTGGAACATCACTGACAGAATATTATATCCCAATGTTGTCTTACTGTAGTTTATGTTGATTACATCTAAGTTCGGAAGCGGAAACCCAACTTCAGTGATTCCTTTAGAATTGCTGGAAAGCTGTTGAGAAACAGCGTCAACCGAATCAAGATCTTCAATGGCAAAGCCATGTCTCAAACCATTATTCATTATCTTTAGATTTTTACATCTTATTGCCCCTCCTAGAATCATGATCAGTCTGTCAACTGTACTTAAATTATGTTCCAGAAGCACGTATTTGTGCACAAAAGACTTAGATTGATCCATCATATTATCAAAATGCTCATGGGTTGTTTCAACCTCATACAAATACACAGTATCCAAACTATCTGGATATATCTTTTCAGAAAGCTTCAATGTTAACAAATTATCATCATTGAGTAACTCCTTTGTCAAGTTCTTGTTGTCACTTACAAAGTAAAAATGCTTAGGTGTTTTGATTTTAATGTTATTCAACTTATCACCGGCACATATAGTAGCAGTGGTAACATTTCTATCCTTTGGATCTGGTTTATATCCTAATACAATCCATTGATTCAAATTATCCGCAAGACCAGAGTTAATTTTAGTTTGCTTAGAACGGAAAGGTAACGACTTTTGCTTTAAGCGCATTTTTTTACCAAACAGCGTTTTTTTAGCCTGTCTTTGGTTTTCTTGATAAATCCACATTTTCTTATTATATTGCAAAAACTCAGAGTAGTTTGTCATAGGATTAGGACATTTCTTGATATCAAACTGTTCATCTTCAAGTTTGTTAGAGCTTTTCAACATGTTTTGTTCTATATCTGAATCTGAAATCTTTCTTTTTCTATCACTGAGAGCAAAATTTCTGTTGGAAATATCTTCTATATCGTCATTCTTTTTGAATGTGTTGAAAAAATCGGTGACTGTTGTTTGCTTATATTTTCTTGCAGCAATTTGCCTATTCAACCAATCTGGGTGGTCAACTCTTGGAACAGGATTGTCAACTTTTTGCAAAGCGGCTGGGATAGTTATAATTTTTTGAATTGTAGCCGATAGTCTTTCTTTGTAGTATTCCCAATCGATAATATCTCTTGGGTCCAAGCTTTGCAAATTATTATCTTTTAGCCATTTTTTTAGAAATCTTTCCTTGAGAGCAGGATCTTCGTGAGAAAAAATTGCCACAGGAATGGCTCTTTCAGTTGTTTTTGATCCTGCAGGTTTACTTGCAATAATGTACTTAACTTGAAGACCCTTATCTTTGACTGTTTCTTCACCTAAAAATTCACCAAGTCTTTTCGCAGTTGTGATGGATGTAGATTTCAAGTCTCCATATTCCAATAATGGCTTGGCCATGGACTTATTTTCACAAATCAACTCAATCAAGTCCTCATCTTCCAAATTAGACCCCTTGTTAAATACAATATCCAACCAACGATCTGCAACTTTGGCTACTTCTTTGTAACATTCTTCTAAAGTACTACCTTTCAAAAATTGCTTGAACAAGTCATTTTGAAAGTTCTTGACTAGTTGAAGTTCACCTCTTCTTTTCAATTCAAATCCTTTAAGTTCCACTAGCTTGTCATTTTCATCAAAAACAGCATATCTTTTCTTGATACCTTCACCTTCCTTTTGGGAACTTGGCAATATCATCGCTTTGTATGGACCATCAACTTCAAACAAAATACTGTTTTCACTAGTGACGCGATTATCGGGGGTATGGTATTGATCATTTGTAAAATTTTTATAAACTCTTTCGTTCATCAAAGAACCAATAAAAGGCATTGTCAAACTCTTGCCATTTTCCAGCTTGATTTTATAGTCTTCTGGGAAAGAACTTGGCAAAATACACCAAATACCGTCTGTATCCAATTCTAAAGGTCTACCAATTTTGGTGATTACACCATTGGCCATAGTAATAATTTTGGAACCAGTGTAACAAGTGATGCCACCCATTTCCATGGAGTACCATCTTGAACCTTTTCTCATAACATAACCGTAGAATGAGTTCAAAATAACCTTGTGGGCAAGCTGCAGAGAATCATTCAAAACATGTTTTTTCATAGTTTCGTCTCTCAATTCTTTTTGGTCAGCTGGAATTTTCTTATAGTTTTGGAACTCCTTCTTGGCCAAACCTTTAAAATGATATCTTCTATCTCTAAATTCTCTTACTGTCGATGCATAAAATGGGTTCTCTCTTTGGCAAACAATGGATTCTCTCACTGTTTCTTTAACAATTCTGTTTTTCTTATAGGATTTAACAGAATATTCAGTCAATCTCTTCTTAATTTCTTCAACTTGTCTTTCATGAGATAGGTCATCCCATGTTCCTGGAATTTTTTTCAATTTGGCATATCTATCTGGATTTGGAATAGAAAATGTCTCCTGTTGTAGTTGTTTTCTTATCA
The DNA here is from genome assembly GCA_030567275.1 of Hanseniaspora lachancei. Lineage (NCBI taxonomy): Eukaryota > Fungi > Ascomycota > Saccharomycetes > Saccharomycodales > Saccharomycodaceae > Hanseniaspora > Hanseniaspora lachancei. Next base: position 74,677 of record JAJLRX010000221.1, on the reverse strand, counting down.
TACCGTAGTCTTCTTGGCCAGCTGGTAAGTAGTCACCTCTCCATTTCCACTCCAACCTACGATCACAAGTTTTGTCAATTGAGTTGAAATCACATTTTGCACAATCATGCTCAGTTTTCATGGAGTCAGGTTGCAGTCGATTGGTTATCATAATATTAGGGTACATTGATGCAACATCAATATGGTAAATTAAAGGTTTTTCAAATCTTTTAGGATTTTGAATTAGGTGATTTAGCTTGGCAGATATTTGTTCTTTAACCTCGTCTAAATTAGTGACTTTTTCAAAGTCAGTATTGCATTCTTGTGTCACAAAGAATTTGATAATGTGTGGGATATCATCAATAAATTGTTGCACTGTAGTTGGATCAATATTGAAGTCATACATCAAATCAGATCTAAATACACCAGATTCTACAGCTAAGACCTTCCCACCAGAATATGTTTCATTTAGCAATAGATGTCCATCATAAAATTTCTCAACAGGAGCTTTGTACTTATTAGGAAAGACAATGTTTCCCTTATATGCCTCAACCATTAACAACATCTCACAAAGAGTACCCGTACCCTTTCTTAAAGTTTCATCAGGATTAAGAGGAATAATAGTACACAAGGAAAAGATAAATGGATGAACGTATTTCATATACAGATAATAAGTGGCAACAGCATCAGAGACGGAATACTCAGAGAGCTTTTGAGGTTGTTCGTAAGCATATGGAGTCATCAGCTCAGGATCCAGTTCCAATGGATCGTAACCTAATTTTAATCTTGTAACTGCCTTTAAACCTCTCGAGCCTTGAGGCAAATAGGAATCTCTATTAACCCAAGCAAAACAATCCATGTGACAACAATATGATGAGTTGTAAGTATCTGATTGTTTGTCCAGTCTAAATCCAATTTCTTCGTACATTGAAACTTCATTAATGGTGGATCTTTTGTCAAGGTAAGGCCAATCAAAAAAGTCACCGTTATAAGTGGCTATGATTGTTGGTTTAACCTCTTGAATGTGTTCAAAAAATCTCAATATCATTGCCTTTTCATCCTCTTCATTGAAAATGGTGAAATCACCTTTCAACTCAGGTTTTGGCGTGTATTCAAAGTCATCTATATCCTTAGATATAATCTCTCTATTAGTGATCAAAAACCCTTCTCCATCAATCATGTAAGATATCATCATAATAGGATCGTATTCGGCATCTGGAAACTTCAATGGAGCTTTGGCAGTTTCAATATCAAATGCCAAGACAACAGGATCGGGAAAGGTTTGCCTATCATTATAAGGAGTGTACGTGCCGTTCTTGTATGTGAACCACTTACCAACTCTCAGATCTATATCTATCATTACTCTTGTGTGAAAGGGGACATCATATTCCCTGATATCAGTTATAAAGTCCTCTGGTGAGGTTGAGTTAATGTGTCCGTTTTCACCATAGTTGGCAACGTTACTGGCTATAAGTCTGTTTAATCTAAATCTTGCTTGATTCATTTCGAGTTCCGAGTTAAAGCTGATTTTGATCATCTTCCTTTTCAATCCAATTAAATGATTGTCCATTTTTAGGTCTTCTCTATCCATAATTTTCAAGTCTTGTATTCCACTAATTTCTTTTTTTAAGAACTGCTCACATCCATTGAACACTTTATCAACGTTTTCTGCAAGTAAACTGTTAATATTTTCATTTAGCAGAACAAAAAAATATGGTTTGAAGAAGTGCGTTGTTTTGTAATACCCTCCTTCAATATCAAGCCAGTATAGATCAACACCACTTATGCCGTTCATTGAGTTCATCTCTCCAGTCTGTGGATCAATGTCATTTGCCAAAATGGGATGTATGTTTGACAACCAACCCACTTTTTCAGTGCTATTAGTAGGCACAGGATTAAACTCAAATTTTGAGTCTAGTTCCGAAGTCACTTGGTATTGATGAATCAGTCTTGAAGATTCTGACACTTTTGAAGACCCGGAGCTTCTTTGGTCTGATTGAAAATGCACGTTAGACATATTTTCCTTCGGTTTTTGGTTTATTCTGATGATATATGACTCTTTGATTTGATGCGTGTAAACTATTATAATATTGAAAATGTTTTTGATGCTAAAAGTCGTGGTAAAAAAAAAAAAGAACACTAAAAGATTTTTTTTTTGCTAAATGAGATAAATCACCACGACGCGTCAGGTAGTTACCCGAATATAACTTCTTCTTGGAAATATCCTAATTAAGCCTCTATAAAATGAATACAAAGAACTCCTAAGAGGGGCTCCTTATATCCGAACGCAAAAAATTTTTTTTTTTTTTTTTTCTGATGGAATTGTTTAGCACCTTTAAATTTTTTAAGTGGTAGATATATTAAGCAACTCATCTGATAATACATATTTCGCTCTATCACATATGTATTGCGTAGATGGAACCAAAATTTACAATACCTGAAATATATAATACTGTTGAGATATAGTAAGCAAGATGTCCAATCCGTATAGTAATTTTGGATCTGAGGATACAGCTATGAAGCAGAGATCATTTCAACAGCAGCAATTTGCTCAACAACAATTTGGCCAACAACAGTACCCATTTCAGCCTCAATTTGTTAATGAAAGCCATGCACCACAGCAAAACACAAACTTCATACAAGATCCTAAGGCTCAACTGGCATACCAGCTAGGATCGAAAGCAATCGGGAACTTTTTCAACAGTGCTCAAATGGACCCAACAACAACCATAAATAACTTAACAAGTGATACGGCATTTGGAAACTTGTCACAATACTTCCAAGTAAGCAATGAATATGTATTAAAGAAACTGAAGATCATTCTTTGCCCTTTTTTGAACAAGTCATGGACAACAGTCACAGACATAAAAACAAACAATAAAGTGTTACCTAGAGATAATGTTAACGCACCGGACATGTACTTGCCAATAATGTCATTGGTCACATATATTCTAATATGGAACTTTACAAAGGGACTCATAGGCCAGTATGATCCCAAATATCTCTACTCAAAAATGAGTGCCACATTGGCTATGTCTTTATTGGACCTGATGATCCTGAAGCTGGGAATATACCTGATAGTACCATCATCAACTGCATCAACCAATGGTTCAATTGTTGATCTTATCTGCTTTGTTGGGTACAAGTACATACCCTTGAATTGCAACTTGATGATCAACCAATGGGTTGAAAGCAGCAAAGTAGCCATTATCTTGAAGGGATATTTATTGTTTATGTTTGGTATTTTCTTGCTAAGAAATGTTAAGTTCCATGTTGTTGTTCCAGGATTACAAGGTGGAAATGGAATAGTTGATAGAAAGCAAATTCTAAGAAATTGCAATTACTTCTTGTTTTTTTACGGATTCATATGGCAATTTATTTGGATGTGGGTATTAAATTGATGTATATATCTTTACCAATTAAAGTAAAAATTGAGTTGTATTTTGTCATTTTTTGTAGATATCCGAGTAACTATATCTGTGATTACTTTTCTTAGTTTTGATAGTGACAGGTACACGGAGTGTAATCGCTACTAATGAACCTTTCATTGTAGCTTCGTTGGAATTCATAGTGATCACCTCATTGTTTGTTTTCAAAATACTTCAGTCCATTGTCTTCGGTTATAAGCCATTGATTAAAGTTAAAAAAAAAAAAAACAAGACATGTCCTCGGCTATAGGCCTGACTGTAATGCAATTTTTTTCAAAAGCGAAGAAACTATTTTTTTTTTTTTTTTCAATTGGCTGGATTGTAGCTCTTTACATAATAAAACGTTCATGTATTTTCCTTATTATTTTCTGAAAAGCTTAAGTGATGAAAACCCCATGTAGACAAGTCATCGTTATATAGTTAAAAATGGGGTTCTTTACTAGTGGCAAGAAACAAAATCAAGCTAAATCTGCTAATGATGAGAATTTGATAGTTGTCAATAATATGCCGTTGGCTGCAAACTCTCAATCTGATGAATTACCGAAAACATATAAAGACAGTTTACCAGAGTTGAAAAGGAAATATGAGGAGAATGATGCAAAGCTAACTGATTCTCAAAATCAAATGTACGAAGAAGTGTTACATTACCTTACCGATCCAGAGTTCAAACTACCATCTGAGCTCAAATCGGAATCATGGAAAAAAGTCCTTGATAAGAACTACAATGTTGAAGGATTTACGTCTTTGAGCAGCTATGAAAAGTTTTTCTTGACCAGAGAGTGCCTTTTGAGATTTTTAGTTGGTTGTAAATGGAACTTTAAAGAGACAATTTCTAAATTAGTTGAAACCTTGGTATGGAGGAGAGAATTCGGGTTAACTTATGACCCTGCTTTAAAGGACACCAATGTAACTTGTGATTTAATAGAACCTGAAAATAAAACTGGTAAGCAAGTTATACTGGGCTATGACAAAAACGGATCTGTTCTTCTGTACCTGAAGGACGGGCTTCAAAATACAGAACCTTCACAAAGACAGGTTCAACAAATGATTTTCATGATAGATCAGTGTGTTATGTTAAATCCAAAGTATGTCACCAAGGTTACCATCCTGGTTGATTTTAAGCACTACCCTGAAGTTGAAGGTGTTGTGAAGAAAAGAAAAATGACGCCCCTAGGAATAGCCAAGCAGTGCTTGCATATTTGTCAGACTTATTACCCAGAGACCTTAGGTTACGCTGTGTTCATTAATATCCCATGGATTGGATATGCTTTGCTGAAAGTTATGACCCCACTGATTGACCCTAACACAAAGCAAAGACTGGTATTTGATGAGCCTTTTACCAATAGAATAGATTCAAGTAACTTAGATTATCATTATGGTGGTGATTTGAAGTTTGACTACAATCACGAGTCCTATTGGCCTGATTTTAAGAAAAAAATTGAAGGAAGAAGAGCAGAAAACTACGAAAGATGGTCAAAGCTGGGAGGGTCCATTGGATTGAGAGAGGTTGATTTTAAGCCTTGATTAAATATAGCTGAAAGAAGGTTTTTTCTTTATCCTTACGTATATACAATATTATTCCTTTACTTTATTCGTGTAGTTTTTGCTGCGGCATATAGTACATAATTAGTAACTAGAAATGTATCGTCCTCTATGAGTAAAAATTGAGGTGAGCAGTTACTTATTGTTAAATTTATATAAGCATGTCGAAGCTATAAACAATAGTTTATAACCTCTATAGAATGTTCATTTCCTTGTGTGAAAAAGGGAGATAATATCTGTCCTAAAATTGGTAATAACGAAAGGGGGGTTTTTTAAATTTGATCAAATAACAAAGGTGATTTTTTATGTTTATATTTAGTAAAAGATAACCTTAAAGTAAAATTACTCCTCGTTTTAAAGTATAAATTATTATATACTCTTATTATAACGAACTAATGTGCTAAAAAACTGGATAATACGGAAAACAGTTTAGTTTTCCATGGCAGAAATTATCTTCTTCAACTGATTTGTGAGCGGCCTGAGAAAAATGATGTTACATAAAACCCTCTAACTCAGATATAATTTTGGCAGCTTTTGTTTTCAACAATTTCATCTATACGAACTTTTCCGAAAAAAAATTTTTTTCGTTTTTTTTTTTTTTTTTTGAAAATATTTACAACGGTTAGGTCTTCACTTGACATTTTCATTTTCATCATTTTTGTAAAAGCTTTTCCATCTTATTCATCTTCCTTCTCTTATAAGCACTCCTGGTTCATGTTTTTACATAAGTTATCAATAAATTATTTTCAAACCAATTCAAATCATTTAATAAACATAGCTACTTTGCGTTTATTATAATTTAACAAAAATTACATATTTTCATGATGAATGTGATTGATGAACTTTGTAAAAAGTTCAACTACTCTCCTATATTATGTAGAAGAATTATTAAAAGTACCATTCATCTTACAGTATGTTTCATATTTACCTTGATCATCAAGATTAACACCAAAGTAGGTTTGGAAGCCGCTTTTTTACCATTGATTGCCGTTATTATTCATCCTGGCAGAAGATTTTCAGCTACCCTAAAACACGCCATCAACTGTGTTTTTGGACTAGCTACTGGATTGGCATGGGCTCTCATTGGTAGAGAAATTGCCAGAGCATGTTTGAAAAATAAGAACATGAAGGATGATTTGTTGTTCACACATGAATATCATCGTTATCAGGCTGCTTTAGGTATTATGTATGTCTTTGAGTTTTTAATGTTGATGTATCATGGATGGATGAGATCTGTTAATCACACTTACTTCTCCATTGTTTTTCCGACATTTTTGGTTGTTCATTTTGCCTTCTCTGAACAATTGATGGTAGATGCTAGAGTATTAGGTAAAACATATATGGCGCCATTTTTACTAGGTATTTCTATGGCATTTTTCTGGAATGTGGCACTATTTCCTGAATTTGGAAGTAGTGAGCTAGGTATCTCTGTTAAGAATATGGTCAAGCAAATTGAAAATGAGCTAAAAAACACCAACAAATTTTGGCATAACATTAACGCTTTTGAAAAGACAGATGATGTTGATGAATTGAAATCACAACTAAAACAGTTAATCGATAATAAAGCTAACCTGAAGAAAACTACTTTAAGCACCAATGATGTCTTTAAGGAATCTGTTTATGAAATCTCCTATTCTCATATACCACCGAAATCTGTTGACGTTTTGCTGGATGAGCTGAATGAAGTAGCCTCATATGTGTATGGGCTGGTAAACTCATGTCAAGTTTTGTACCTTGGGTTAACAAACGACAAATCTATGGACTTTTTGACTGTTGAAAGAGAAATCGAATACTCAGATTCTCAAACAGTTAAAAGATTAATGTCATCCATTACAGATCCTATAGACGCACTTCATGAAAAGCTTTTGGATGCCCTTTCATTAATATCAGATACTGTTGATGCTTGTTACATAAGATCTGGCAAAAAGACAGAATCATCTGACATTAATAAGTTAATTGACGAAATTGAAAGCAACAAGATGATTCTACAAGAAGCCATCAACACTTTGACATTTCAATACCAGAATATTAATAACTCCTTCAGAGAAAAGTATCACTCTATTAACTTGGAAGATGAATTGTTCTTACTGTCAACTTTTGTAGTTAATTTCAAACACTCTGCTGAAAGAGCATTGTTTATGATGGATCAATCAGTTAAATTGCTCCAATTTAGACAAACAAAGCGCTACAAAACCCTACATGTAAATCTCTTTACAAAATCATTCAACGGTGACTCCGGTTTGAATTCAGAATCTCAAAAGTTCAATGCTGCTCCTAGCTTTCCTACATTGCCTAACCTGAAGAACTTGTTTGACATCAGTAACAAGCCTCATATTATTTTTGGTTTGCAAGTCACCATCACGATCACTATATGTACTTTTGTTCAATTTATGCCTGAATCGAGAAAATGGTCTAGAAACATGCACAATCCCTGGGTTGCCTTCGTAGCAGTGCTATCATTGGAACCCAGCAGTGGTGCAACCTTTTTTGTGACATTTTTAAGAGTATTTGGAGTGGGTTTGGGTTCTTTGTTTGCGTTGGTAACATATGTGATATATGGAAGTAAAGATTCAACCAATTACGGGCGAATTGTTGCTGCTCTTCTAGTTTCCTCCATATTCTTTGCTATTCCAGGATTCCATTTCTTTTTGGGCTCTCCAAAGTATTTGAAATCAGCCATTATCTACATTATCACCATTTATGTTGTATTTGATGCGTCTGTAGACGCTAATAATATTGTTCAAAATTTTGCTAAAAGATGGTTTGCCTGTGTAGGTGGGGTAGTTGCTCTGATTGTACAGAACACCATATTCCCATTGAGATGCAAAATTGGGTTGTTTAATGAAATGAGCTACTCGATAGAAACAATCTCAAAGCTTTTCAGCATATGCTTCCCTGGGATTGATAAATGTTCCAATGATGACACTATTGGTGTCAGCTTAGATCAACACAAAGAGTTTTACAAAATGGTGCACTCTATTGAGAACTCAATTTACAAAATGAATGAATACAAGACATTTTTGAAGCATGAGCCAAAAATCAAAGGTGAATACAAATCATTTGACCCTTTGTATGCAGAGTGTATAGAAATAATTAATTATTTGGTTGAAAGATGTCAATTGATTGAGGCTTTGAAGTTCAACTCTGAGGAACTTTTGCACACCTTGAATGAACAACCTCAAGTTTTCAAACACAGGCAATCAACCATTGTGAATCTTTTGAATAATTTCAAAGTTTTATCTTTGTCGCTGGCAACCAAATCACCGCTTCCACCTAATATGCTTTCTTCAAGAAATGCCCATAGAAAGATGACTGATAGTATAAAGGAAATATTTGATAAGGCTTCCCAGTTGAAGTCTCACAGCATGGCCCGTAAATCTTCATCTGAAATTTATCAAATCTACTCTGTTTCCTTTTTAACTGATAAGTTATTGGTTTGGAACAGTGTAAACTCGCAACTATCTGAAATTATCGAATTCTCTGAAGAATTGATAAAGATAACAAAGGCTCTCTGTGGTTACAAGGCATTCAGATATGGCTTCATGTCTAGGGATCTAAACATTGAATCAATCAAAATGATCACTGAAATTCCTCTGGACAATAGACGCTCTGAACAAGGATTCAGAAGTAGAAGCTCTGTTTCAGTCGCTGATTTTGATGAATTAGAGACTGGTACCAATGATGATTCCGACGTATTTGATGATACCTATGAAGGCGGTGAAGTGATATCTAGACTCACTACATTGCACAAGTATGTCACTTTGAATGATTAGAGAAAACTATATATAAATATTCTAAAAGAGATTAATGAAATTAAACTATTTGTTTAATTTACTTAGAAGCTGTGTTAATCTATAGAAGAAAGTCTCAAAAAACAAAACAAAAAAAAAAAAATTGTATGAATTATTAGATCAATCAAGTTCTTGGTGATTTGCGTGTTTCATGTTCTGGATCGCCGTTGACATCACTGCTTGAACCATTGGTGCCTTGTCTGTTGATTTTTCTTTTGTTTTTCTTTTTTAGTTTTTGACCTTCTCCTGCAAAGTTACTGTTTAGATCCACATCGTCTTCTGTATTACCTTTATTTGGGGGAACGTAGGGGAATCCAAAAAATAACACACCATCTTCAAGATCAAATGGCTTTATTTCAGTTTTATCCGCGAAATCTTTCAAGTCATTGTGGCTCTTGATGTTATCTATAATTTTTTTTGTAACTTTTTCAGTATCAACCTTTTTACCATTCAATCTGACACCATCATTCTTGAACACAGATGTACCAATCAATGGCTTGTTTAAAGCTGGTATAAACAATCTTTTGGACATTGAGTTCACATCAGGATCCTTTTCAGTCATGTTCTTTCTCTTTTCTTCCTCTTCTTTTTTTTTATCTTCTTGCATTTTTTTGTAATCAGGCTCTACATATCCCTTTGGAGGATCAAAATCGGTAACCAAATCCGTCTCAACTATACAAGACCCTTGTGGATTGGGCTTCAAGTCTGTTATTTTAATTCTATAGACGCTATTGTTGAATTCAATATTGATTATATCATCCACCCTCAAGGCAGAGTAGTTTCTCAAGCATTTTTCAAGAACTATTTTAGGATTTTCTATTTCCAAAAAGTCAACTGATTGTGGTTCCAACTTAACAAAGGAGGCCTTGGGCAAATTAACAGACTTCACTGTTACTGTGGAAGTAATCGGAGCCTCTAGTTGAACTATCATCCAATCAGGAATATAAACTCTGCCTTCTTCAGCAATAAACTCCAAAACACCCGTGTTTGTGAGTTTGAAGGATACATTAGACTGAATTTCAAATAACATGGGGTATGAAATCTCTAAAAAGGATAATCTTGTCAATGCAGAGGGAGGCAGTATAATTCTTCCTGAGTTATTTAGTAAGTTTTTTTTCTCTGTGCTGACACTATTTGGAAGATATGAAATGGGGTACATTCTATAATTTTCTTTAAATTCTGACGATTCAGGCATGTAATTGAACTGCATGCCCTGATTGAAGCTAGGAAATGTATTAAACATTTTGTTTTGATATATGTTTCTTATAGGTTATATTTGGTTTTTACTTTGTTTATACCTTTTTGATTTATGGCTTCAACTTCTTGATGTGGTGTACGATTACAAGATGTATTTAACACCGTGCAATAAGGTTTTCAAGAGGAGAAATGAAAGACTGAAATAGGGAAAAAAAAGACTTCGCTGGTGATGTACACGTGACTTTTGTCATTTTTTTTTTTCTGTTGTTTCTTTGGTAGCAATACACTTATGTTAAAATTTGGAGACTAAAGCGTAAACAATACAAGCTAACGCGATTCAATATATAAACATAAGGTTCAAGATTATCATTGATAAGTATCTCACTTGGATATCATCGTAATAAGCACCAATAAATTATCAAGCAAAAAAATATAATACTGAATTGCTAATTTGTCTTTTCAAAGCCTACTTAGATTTTTTCTCCTAAAATATATAGTAAACATGAATAATGCATTTAGCGAAGAGAACATTGGCTATGTTGAAGACAAAAATGACAAACAAGCTAATGACTCCAATGTAGTGGACTTTAACCAATCTGGTGAATCATCAGGTGATGAGTTTGAAGACGAAGACAACGGAATGTATTTACCTTACGGTGAAGAGTTTGGTAACATAGATCCTGAAGAGTTCGATTTATTAGCAGAGTTCACTGATGATGATGAATTTGAAGAGAGACAAAAGAGGATAGCCAAGGCTAGCAATGTTGGTGGCAAAAAGAGAAAATCTTCAAAGAGTCTAAAAAGCGATGATTCTGATCAATCAGATTATGAATCTGAAGACTCCGAGGAGGATGAAGAGGAATTCTTGGATGCCATGAGAGAAGCAAACAATTTCAAACCTAGAAAAAAGTCTAATAAGAAAGAAAAAGTTAAAAAGAAGAAAAAATACTCAGGCTATAAGAAACTTGCTGCCAAGATTAATCCTGAACTCTCAAACCTTATGGCAAAGGCTAATGAAGCCTATGTATCGATGGATTTGGAACTTGCAGAAAAGCTGTTTTCGGAAATTATTAAGAAAGATTCTAATCAGTTTAGTGCTTATAAAACATTGGGTGACATATATCAGCAGCAGAATAGATTGAACGATTGTTGTAGTATTTGGATGCTAGGTGCACATCTTAATCCCAACGACTTTGAGTTCTGGAAAGAGGTTGCCATGCTTTCTTTGAACCTGAACCACGTAACACAGGCATTGTACTGTTTCAACAAGGTATTGCAACTCGACAGTACAGATGATGAATCATTGTTTGAAAGATCAAAACTGTGTAGTATTACAGGTCATGTGAGCAAAGCCATTGATGGGTTCAACAAGCTCTTCATCAAGTATCCATGGGATGCTAGCATTATTACAGAATACGTGACTCTTCTTAATAAAACTGGTAAACAACAAAAGGCGATTGATATATACTTGGACATATACCAGCAAAACATACGAAAGAGGCAATTTTTGACAAAGTTCAGAGAAAATGCACTTGACTCAGATGACGATGATGAAGAAGAAGACGACGAAGATGATGAAGAGGTTGAAGTGGAAGGAGAGTTTGCCGGTGTTCCAATAAAAAAAGTTGAGAAGTATCAATGTATGCCATTTGATTGGTCTGCTTTGAACATCATGGTTGATTTGATGTTGGACATGCCAGTGAGCAAGCAAAACGAGCCTCGTCATAATATAAAAATTCTAAAAGATATTTCAAGATTTATTCAATGCAGAGATTCACAAACATTTTGGAACACAATTAACTACAACAGTAATGATGTTGAATTTGATGACAGAAGAGAATTTATTGAGGCATATAGAGATTTACCAGAGGAAGATAAAATTTACAAGGACTATTCATTACCCATTGATATAAGAATAAGACTGGGTGTTTTGAGACTGAAAAACAAGCAAATTGACGAAGCTAAGTTTCATTTTGCATATTTGCTTGAAGAAGAGGTACCTTCAGACTTTTATGATCTGTTTTATGTAGCTGGTAAAAACTTGGCGGATGTTGAACAATATGAAGATGCCATACAATATTTAAGCCCTATGTTAGATGATGATACATACAATAAAGACGTGGTATTTTACAAAAAAATAGGTAAGTGTTTCAAAATGTTAGAAAGATATGATTCTGCTCTAATATGTTACGAAAAAATTATGGAATTCCAACCAGATCAGCTGGATAACAAGCTAAACTTGGCCGAAATATACCACTATGTTGGAAGAAACCTTGAGTACAAGACTTTGTTAGCCGAAGTTCTTGAAGAGAGATCAAAGATTAAAGATGCGGACGCCACAAGAACAAGAGCAAGAGTAGGTAATGTGGGAACCCCTCAAGAATCTCGAAGCAGCAGAAACAGTGTGGATGCCCAAACTCCTTCCTTTACACCAAATGTCGTTGTTGATAACTCTAAGAGTAACAATCCGCTGATGGAAAACACAATCAAAATCAAAAAGAAACATTCCACTCCAACACATCCAATGACAAAACAAGAAAGAGAAGAAAAAATCAAATCGAATGTCTTAGAAAAGTTTAGTAAGTTATCTTTGTACAAGAAGGATTCTGTTATTTTGTGGCAAGATACCGTATCTGATTTACTGAACATTTTTACCTCGGTCAGAAATCTTTTTTTAAAAAGAAGAGTAGGCCAAGTTGAAGGAGTCATATCGAGAACTAGAAGATTCGATAAATTGTTGGATTACAAAATAGAAAAAATAACTTTACTTGAGAATGAGCATAATGAAAGCGAAAACTCACCACCGCTGATTAAAGAGGAAAAAGTTGATATCGGAGATTCGGATGAAGTTAGAGGCCTGAAGTTTGATGTTTGGTTTAAGTTGTTTATGGAATTTGTAGTATTTATATCTAGAGAGAGAAGCAAAGAAGAGGGACTTGAACTATTGGATACAGCTGAGGATATTAATGTATTCTATGGAAATGAGCAAAGATCCAAATACATGAAAATGATAAGGTTTGCTATAGAAGATGAATCATCACGCTGGGATCTAGCTAGGAACTTTATCAATGTTTATCAATTTAACAGAAAGATCTATCATTTAATTTTGCTTGTTTTACAAGACGGAAGTAAAACTAGCCTGGATAATGTCAGTCATAAAAATCTACAAAAGATAGTGTTGAGAACCATCAAAACTTTTGACAGCTTTAGATTCAACAAGAAAATCACTGGCTCTGCTGCCTTAATTAATGACAAAATGACAACCTTCAATTTTCATACTAAGATACCATCACCTTACATTTATTACTTATTTGGGATATGTTTCTTTTCTTCAAAGACTTATGGAGCCGCTTTACAATACTTTTTAAAGATTGACTTGTTATTAAATGAAGAGCCAATGCTGAAGTATATGATAGCTGTCAGCTACCTCCACAAAGCAATGCAAAGACAAACAGTGGTGAGAAACTTTTATATGATACACGCAGTTAAGTATCTACTGCAGTACAAATCATTGCAAATAAAAAGATTTGGTGAGGGGTCTTTGGAGCATGTAGAGGCTGAATACAACGTAGGGAAGTTCTATCAAATGCTGAGTTTAAACACCTTGGCTCTGAAGCATTACTGGAATGTCTTGAAAACAGAGGAGGATAATAAGTTCAAGAAGCATGCAGCCTTTAACTTGGTTCACTTGTACATCAACAGCAATAACTTTGACAAAGCTGAAGAAATTACAAATCAATATATGGTTGTAGAGTAAAGCATTATTAATTAATACTTCCAACATTATATACGTGCATTATTTATTGTTTTTTTTTCCTTCCCCGCTAAACTGGTTCCTAAGAATGGAATGCCTATTTTATGAATATATAGTTTCAACCAGGGTATATATAACAGAAAAAGTATATCTATACAACCAATCACAGGATGTCTGGACAAACCAACAAACACACACCGAATCTTCCCTTGAATCATCCACAATTTGCTGCAAAGGTCAAAGTTCTGCTGAAGACTTTGCAGAAAAGAATAGCTATGAGACTGAAGGAAGAAGAATATCAAGCCAAGTTAACTCAAAGAGAGATCGCAAATTTGTTACTGTCAAATGAAAATAAAGAGCAAAAGGCCTACTATAAAACAGAGGCGATGATCATGGAGGATACCACAGTTCAGATGCTGGAAGTACTAGAAAACCTGACAGATATGGTACTGGTGAGAATCCCAATACTGAACAACACCATACAAAACAAAGATGAACTGCGTAGTATACCAGGAGGACTCAATGTTGGAATAGGAACCTTGATTTATGCTAGTTTGCATTTTCCAGAGTTTAAAGAGTTGAAGGATTTTGCCGATGTTATGGTATTGAAGTTTGGGAGGGCATATGTTGATTCTCTGTTGAAGTTCAAGCCGAATCCTCAAGAGTTTGCTTCATACAAGGACTCACCAAATGAAGAAAGTAATGACGCTAAAGATTCATATGATGTGGCTAATGATATAGATGCAAAGTTTATGAAGTTAAGCCAAAGAAACATTGTTGAAAGCAGTAAAGTTGAAGCCTATCTTATTGAGATTGCACGTGCTTATAATGCAACGTACAGCAAGCTTCCAAAAGAGGAAGAAAAGGTCAAAGAACAACCTAAACCTGTTGAAAGTGATGACAAGTTAAATGATTTAGAGAAAAGATTCGCAAATTTAAAAACAAAAAAGTAAATTTGAAGCTATATAAATATATACATCATTTTCTCATTGCCTTGATCTTTTTAGCCCATGCGTACTTACAAGATTTGACAATTCCGGCCGTGAATACCCCTTTCACAGCTTGTGACGATGAGCTCTTAGCAATACATTTCTCCAATTTTTTATGATAATTATCAAGAGTGTAACCTTTAGGTAGATAACAAGACATTTTCTCTTCATCCCACAGCATAACTTCATTCAATATGTCGTCATACAGAAGTTTAAAGTTGTTCATGTTCTTCAAAACAATGTTTTTGGATTTATTAGGATTCTCTCCACCAAGTTTGAATCTTATATCTCCTAAGTAGGACAAAGTACACAGCTCGGTAAAGAACTGCAAATCAGTGAATGATGATCCGTATTTGCTTAAGCATCTTTTCTTACTCAATAAGGCAGCAGATATAAGATTTCTTTGTAGCCAGTAGCCTAGTTCGAGATCATCAGTCAGTCCCTTACTTGAAAGATTAACTGTAGGCTTTTGCAATCTCCCGGCTAGATAAAACGTGTTCCAGTTCTTTAAGTCACCTATTAATGTTTCGTGAGATAGAATTCCGTACTTGACTTCAGATCCGTTGATTTTTACAAAAGGA
Source organism: Hanseniaspora lachancei (assembly GCA_030567275.1). Taxonomy (NCBI): domain Eukaryota; kingdom Fungi; phylum Ascomycota; class Saccharomycetes; order Saccharomycodales; family Saccharomycodaceae; genus Hanseniaspora; species Hanseniaspora lachancei. The sequence goes on along the minus strand of JAJLRX010000221.1, from coordinate 59,416 downwards.
TTGAAGTAAATGCCCGCTCCCAATCCTTGAATTTTTTCAAATATTTTGGGAACATGTATTGTGTATTTTAAACTTGAGTAATGATCCGGATTTTTCTTGATGTTCTGTTTATGCCATTCTAGAGGATTCTCCACAGACAGGAGCATGTCAATTTGGTTTTTGCTGTAGTCTTGGTTTCCTTGCTGTGGAAATACACCCGAACCATACCCAAAGCAGTTTTTATGGGGAACAAATTCTTTGACAATGCCCCTCAAGTGGGACTTCAAGTCCTTTGGTATAGTGATTTTGTTAAAATTGTCCAGCAATAGTTTCGATTCAGGATTCTTAGAAAGATTGGCAGCCTCAAGACTTAAATCGTATGGATTTACTATATTTTTTGGATCTAAAACAGTATCATTGTTTTCAAATGGGTTTATGATATTGTCCGCAGTATTGAGTGAGCTGAAAGTAGGTATGTAGTTGCCATTGAACTTTGATGCTGTCGTTTTACTGCTAGAAACAGTATTCAAATATCTTCTATTAGGGCTTAAATATCTCTTCATCATCATTAATTTGGAATATGTTAGTGGTTTAGGCTGTAATAGTGTTTTGTATTCCTTTTTAAATCTTTTCAATAAAATGAAAAAAAAACTGACAATAATGGATATTGATAGATTAAATTTAAAATGGGTCAAAAAAAAACGAATACATCTGAAGGAATCAAAATCTATGTTACTTTTATTTTATTAGAAAAAAAATATATATAGAATCGGAAATAACACATCCGCGTAACCAACGAATAGGAAATCTGGACTAAGAAGGCTAATGAAGTATATGTCACTAGCTACAAAGACTTAAGCCATATAGATATTACTAAAAACATGGAAATATTATTTGAAAGAAAATATAATTATATGATTGATGTAATCAAAACCCCTCTTTACGAGTATATCCCTTGTGTTAACAGCTGGAATTGATCATATATTCTTGTGTACATACTGCCCAAGGATCTACCAATCAAGTAGTCCTCAACAAATCTATCCACATCCCTATCAGACTTCAGGTGCAGAGCAAATCTTTGCTTCAGCTGCACGGATGTTTGCTCTCCCAACTGGAAACATGGCTGCAAGCTCTCTTTCTGCATAATCTCACACATGGAGACTATTTGTTCATGGTTCTTTCTTAGAATCTTGAATCCATCCTTCATTAGAGTTTTGAATTTATTGAATGCATCAGATTCAAGTCCTCCCAAAACATCTACATACTCAAATGTTAGTTTGAATGGTGCAGCCTCAAACCCAACAGATCCAGGCGAGTTTGACAGCATAAAGCCAAAATCAATGTGGATTAGGTGGCCTTCATTGTCTATCATTATGTTACCATTATGTCTATCCTTTATCTGTAAAAGGTAACATATCAACGAGTAGCCTGCTAAAGAAGTTGCAAAGTTGTACTGAGCCTTTTTGTAAGCATACGAATCCTCAGCCCCAAAGCATTGCAGGAAATGATCCTTCAGAGTGGCAACATACCCAATGTTACTTCCATCATTGGTTTGAGCTGCGCTAACAGGGGCAATACCAAGATTCTGCATGTGAACAGACAGTGACTTTTTGATTGAATGGACCGAAACTGCATCAGTGATTGTTTCCACCAGCCCGGTTGTTGGACTTGTGATCAAGATCTTCATTCTTTTCAACCACAGTTCTAAGCGTTCATCCAGCCACATATCAGAAATGGCCAAAATCAGCTGGGATGCAAATGCCTCTTGTCTCAAATCATCACCTGACTTGGCAATCACAGAGAACAACTCCCAGTTTTCCAAGTGCCCGTATTTGGACTCACTTCTGATTCTTTCCTTTCTTGCTATCCAGGACTCACCGAGGTATGAAGATGCTGTCTTGGGCTTCTGGTTTTCTCTGTACAAGTCAACATCGTCATCATTGATGACTGGGTTTTCAGTGATCATACCACTGGTCAACAAGTCATTTTCAAGCTTTCTCATCCCTGGCTTTTGTAAATCATTTCCGTTTTCCAGACTTTGATCAACCTTTTCCTCCAAAGACAGCATGTCGAAGGAAACGTTTCCAAACTGGTCTTGTGCCTGTTTCATGGATTGAATAATGGTTTTTCTTATTTCTTCGATTTCCTCCTTGTTGTTGTTAACTACGCTTTGCCCATTGAAGTTGTTGGAAACATTGGTGGATGAATCCAGTTGTGCTAACATCATGGCACTAATGCGCATTTGAGTTGCTAGCTCATCCATTTTTTTGTTTCTCTGCTTATCATTGCCGGTCATGATGTTGTTTATGCTGATGTTCTTCTTCAACTTTTCTTTACGAACTTCATTGGCCTCATTTTCTATGGATGCTATGGAAAACTCACCTAGGTCCATTTCTTGGCCATCAAATGCAATATCTGTCTTGGTATATGCTGCACTGTTCATGCTATCAATGATGGATTTTCTGCTGTTTTCACCTTCCAGTGGACTGTTCATTGGAGAGGCATTTGCATTCTCTAATACTATAGATTCTCTGGTCTTTTCAGAATCCGTAACATTAATCAGATCAAAAATATAAGTGTTGTTCTTTTCATTGTGGATTTTTTTGACAATTTCATGGTTTTCCTTTGATGTGGGATCATAATCAACTTCATCCTTCAGGTACTCAACAAACAGTAAGTAAGGCACCTTTTCTGCAGAGTTCAACACCTGGGCTTCATTGCACACAATGTTGACAATCTTGTGTTGTTTGCCTCTTTTGTTTCTAGGAAGCATGGTGGGAATATCAACCTCCGCTGGAAGGTCTCTGTTCATAAGTGCTAATTCGGCACGAAGCATGGAGAGTCTAGCCTCCTTTGGAACATTACCCAATCTTTGAGAAATAGACTCCAGTGCAATAACAAATTGAGTTTCACATTTAAAGTAGTTCATTTGAAGAGTCTTTATTTGCTTTTTCAATGGTATTCTGGCAATTTTGGATTCTTCTTTAGATAGTGAGTGGCTGTCTATAATGGATGTAGAATTATCTTTAATGCTTTCTGAAGACCCGTCCTTATCCAGATGAGTGGATATCTTGTTAAGTCTTTCTCTTTTAATTTTCTTATTCAACAACTTGGTGGAGTTCATGACTTGAGAAGAAATTTCATTACCAATAACATCAACAATGTCAAAAGATATTTGGGGCTCATTCAAACTCTGTGCATTGTTACTGGCAGACAACTTGTTTCTATCTTTTTTAAACAGTAAATCTTCTCTTGTAATTTCATTATTAATAATCAAAGTTTTGGAGTTGCCATCTTTGTTGATAAGGTCTGTATTGTTTAGGTTTTGAGAGAGAGTAGTCCCTTTAGTAGACTTCTGGATCAATCTTTTAGATTTTTTATGAATTTTTTCAAGTGCCGTCTTGGCAACTGTAAACACATATGACTTTTCTCTCTTCCCTTGTGAGATCACCAAAGGCATTATTCTTTCCAGCAATTTTTCATCGTTTGTCCCCACACTAGCAGCTACCATTGAGGCGGCGACAATGGCGGGAGCAACGTTTTCTCTCATTTTCTGCTTTGGATTATGTACAGGATCATCGCTGAAGGAGCTGCTAAAGTCCAAGATCATGTTTTGAATATTGTTGAGGTTTCTTCTAGCAACTTCAAAGCCATATGACTTGGGATCGTTGCTGAGATCTCCCAGTAAGGCTTGCAGCTGCCAAAAAGACAACAAGGCAAAGTGTGGGTTTTCCTTTGAGAGCTTAAGAATCATGTCTTCCAAGGCCAATGATTCTGTCTCGACAGTCAAAAGAATCTGTATAAGTTGCGGTATGTAGAACTGTATAACACTTATTGGAAACCGCACCAGCCTCTGACAAAGAATGTAGTGTATACCAATATTCTTGGAATACTTGATCAAGTACTCAATGTTTGTATAAATAGTGAATTCATCAGATCTGATGAATTCAAGAAGTAAGTTGTTGTTGATTTGAACTGTGTTTGGATCATTGAGTTTTTCTTTCAAAGACAGCGATGGCTGTTGAGTATTATTGGTACTCATTTCCAGAGGAATGTGCAAAGTCTTTTTGGTATGCCTATTTTTCAATAGCTTCTTTTAAAGGATGTGAAACTACTTATTAAATGAACAAAAGTGATATAAATAACGGTGGTTATGCCAGATATAAATAAGTTCAGTCTCTAAACATAGGATTCTTTCCTAGCAGCGAGAAAGAAAAAAATTGCTGTGACGATGTAAGGGTGGGAGAAAACTGAAAAAATACAGAGGACTGTGGATCCAGTTGGTTGCGGTATATCCGATTCCACCTTAGAGCCATCACCACGTGCCAGCAATAAAACAAGTACAGAAATAAATGAAGTGTAAAAGTTCAATACAGGATGTAGACACCACACTCAAAAATATAGTTCTGTTATGTTAATGGAACCATTTCAGAATATGGTAATGGCAAACATTTCAACTCCATACAATAAACGAGATATATAATTTGTGTAAAGTTCAAACTTTTCATTACGGAAATAAAGATTACATGTGTTTATTTTAAGAATGTAAAGATTAACTACGAAGCTTTTCTAAGAAAGCGGGTTTAACAAAGCAAAAAAAAAAAAATTATTAAATTTCCAGACACATTTTAATATTATTACTAATTAATGAAGTAGTGTTTACGTCCGTTTGGTTGTTTTTTTTGAAATCTTACTGCTGCTCAAAAATTCACACATATATATATAATTTGAATCAACAAGCAATATACAGGTTACAAAAATATTGAGATTATTTAATGTTTATGGAACAAAGAAAAAACCATCAAACGTTTACTAGTAAACTCTAATCAAAAAACAAAAAACTTTACAAATATGGCTTCTTATCCTCCAAGTGACTGCTGTGCCAGAGGTTTTATCCACGAAGGTGAACCAAAGGGTACCTATATTGACATAAACAACATCAAGACTTATAAAACAGAAGCTGGAAGCAGAGATGATGCTATTATCGTCATCTTACCAGACATTTTCGGTATTTACTTGCCAAACACCTTGCTGATTGCTGACCAATTTGCCTGCAAAAGCGGATTTACCACTTACATTCCAGACATCTTGTTCAATGATCAAATTGCCTTGGAAGACTTAGACAGTGGAAGAGTTGATTTCCCAAAATGGCTCGGTGACCATAGCAACGAAGTCACAGGTGGAATTGTTGACAAGGCCTTGAAGTCCATCAAGGCTGAAAACCCTGACAAGAAGATCTGTGTTTTAGGCTACTGCTTTGGTGCCAAGTATGCTGTTCAGCAGGGTGCCAAAGATGGTCTTGCTGATGTTGTTGCCATTGCCCATCCAAGTTTCGTCTCAATTGAGGAAGTTGAGGCTTTGAACGTTCCTATCATCATCTCATGTGCTGAAGTTGATGGCCAATTCCCAGCCGACAAGAGAGCTGAAACCCAGGCCAAGCTACAAGAAATAAAGGCCACCTATCAAATGGACATCTTCTCTGGAGTATCCCATGGATTTGCTGCCAGAGGTGATCCAAAAGACGAAAATGTCAAATATGCAAAGGAAAAGACCTTCTTCGACCAATCTTACTTTTTTGACCATCATGTGAAGAAATAGGTGAATGTCGTTTACAGTTTTTACGAATCATGCCCCTTATTAAAAAATATTTATGAACTACTTTATATACTCCTAACCGGTGTGGAATAAAGTTGTGTTTTGCAGCAGTATACAGCTAATTGAAATATTGAGCTGTGCTATATTATCTACCCCTTTTTTTTTTTTTTTAAAAAAAAATGTGAAATGTTCTGAAGCTATGATTCAATATCAGTTTTAATCTGTAACGTCAAGATAGGTATGTTTCCAGAATTGATCAATATTAATTAATTCCATGTTATATCTAGTGATGATACCTATATCCGAAATTCTTTGACACAAAAGAGAAACTCCATGAACGGATCAACTTACTATAATGGAAGAGTAACATTTCTTTTTTTTTTTTTTTTTATTGCATCCGTTTTCATTTTCAAATGTGTAAATTACCTTTACTGGAAAAGCACCCCCAAAAAAAAATAACTCTCACTGCAATTTTATGCAATGCCCTTCACCTCAAGTATCTTCCGAACTGTAACCGTTATATTACATTTCTCGTCGAAAAACGAAAGGACACTCTTACAGTTGCTCTAACAATAAGGATAGTCACATAGCCATTACCAAAAAAAGCACCAACAATTGCGACGCTTTTTTACTGAGTCATTACTTTTTTTCTTCTTAAAACTTGAATAGTTGCTCGTCCAAATACAACGTTTGTTTCTTTTTCCATTAAGTAACAGAAGCAACTTTTAAGACATTTTTTTCTGAAATATTTCTTTTATTTCTTGAAAACTAAATAGAACCATTATCTGATCTTGTCTAAATACCTAAGAAGACATATCTTTATTCTCTGCAAAACATCAGAATACAATACCAATAGCCAAACAAAGTATTTCAAACAATACTCAATACAAATCTCCACATTATGTCAAGCAACGTTATTTCTAATGACACATTAGAAATGAAAAATATGTCATCGGCAGACATTGACTCCTCAATCAGAGGAGAAAGCTCTAGAAGCAACATCGGACCTTTAAAGAAAGTCACCAAGAGACAAAACTACCATGAAGACAACCACAGCACGAACAAGGATGACATCAACGTGGAAGACTATTACGAACAAGAAAACCTCTCTGACCACGAATCACAAGTTCCCTTGCCTCAGCAACAAGAAACCCAAGTCAAGAGAGCCCTGAAGTCAAGACACTTGCAAATGATTGCTCTAGGTGGTACCTTGGGTACTGGTTTGTTTGTTGGTTCTGGAAGTGCCCTGGCGAACTCCGGTCCTGTTGGTTGTCTGATTGCCTACGTGTTCATGGCCTCCATTGTTTTGTGTATTTGTCAAGCCCTGGGTGAGATGTCCACTTTCATTCCAGTCAGTTCAGCCCTGACTGTCTTCCCAGGTAAGTTCCTTTCACATGCCATTGGGTTCTCCAACGCATGGTTGTACTTCTTCAACTGGGCCATCACATATGCCGTTGAGATCTCTGTTATCCCACAGCTTATAGCCTATTGGAATGACTCAGTCCCTATGTGGGTCTGGATTTTGATCTTCTGGATTGTCATCACAGCAGCCAACTTTGCAAAGGTCTCCATCTATGGTGAGGTTGAGTTCGTGTTGGCCTCCATCAAGGTCTTAGCCATTTTAGGATTTTTGATCTTTGCCCTATGTATGGTTTGTGGTGCTGGTGATGACGGTGCTGTTGGCTTCAGATATTGGAGAAACCCAGGTCCTTTCCATGGGATTATTTCCAAGAACAAAAACGAAGCGAAGTTCTTAGGTTTTGTTAGTACGTTTGTTTACTCTGCCTTTTCTTACCAAGGTGCTGAAATGTCCTCTGTTTTGTCTGGTGAAGTCAAAAACAGAAGAGCCATTTCCAGAGCCTTCAACAAGGTCTTCATCAGACTGGCTCTGTTTTACATCGGATCTATTTTGTTTATTGGTCTACTGGTTCCTTACAACGACCCAAGATTGAACTCCACTTCCAGTGAAATTGCCTCCTCCCCATTTGTCATTGCCTTCCAAAGATCAGGTGTCAAGGTCCTTCCAAGTTTGTTCAATGCCATCGTTCTAACCGCTGTCATTTCTGCAGCCAACTCTGACTTGATGGTTGGCTCAAGAGTTCTTTACTCCATGGGTTGCAATGGTTCTGCTCCAAAGATTTTCTCCATCACAAGATACGGTGTTCCAATGTATGCTGTTGGTTTCACTTCATTATTTGGACTGCTAGGATTCTTGGTTGTTGGTGGGTTTTCTGCCAACCAAGCATTCGACTGGTTATTGAATATTTCTGCCCTAGCCGGCACCATTCAATGGTTCTTCATTTCACTATGTCACATAAGATTCAGAAAGGCTCTGGCCTACAAGAACATCAATCTAAGTGACTTGATTTTTGTTGCCGGTACTGGTTTGTGGGGTAGTTACTACGCATTGTTCTTCTTGTCCATAATCATAATTGTTCAGGGTTTCCAGGCCTTTGCACCTACCTTCAACACCTCTGATTTCTTTGCCGCTTACATCTCACTGATTGTATGGGCAGTCGCTTATATAGGTGCACAACTATACTACAAGACGAAGCTGTGGTATTCTGTTGATGAAATAGATATAGACTCGGATAGAAAAATAATAGATGAAACTCTATGGGAGGAAGACGAAAAGCCTGCTTACGACACCAAAAGTAAGATAATGAAGTACTTCCACAGTATCTTTGAATAAATACAATATATATGTGATTATTTTGTAAACAGTTTTTGCTTTTGTTTTTCTCAGAATGTATGTCCAATTAATAGTGTGGTGGTCTAGTAGATTAAGGGATACATTATTCAGTACCCCCTGATTTACCCTTCGAACGCCTATGTTGCCGTCAAAATTTGTTTGGGTGAACGGTTTAGTGACCCACAAAAAATAGGTTAGCGCCATTTTTTTGGTTTATTTATTTTTGCTTTTGTTTAGGAAATTTTTCCACTTTGGTGACAAAAACAAAAAAAAAAAAAAAACAAAATATCAGAGATTGCTGCTCTAAGTTTATTTTTATTCAGTGTAATCAGCAACCACACATCATAATATATACCATCTTAATTCGAAATACAGTGTAGACACTAAACCACGACAAATATGAGTTCCAATTCCCAGTCTGATCAGTCTAGGAACAATATCTTCAAGAACATTAAGAAAGGTTTTGGTAATCATAAAGACAAGAATGATCTAACAATAAGTGAGCCTTTCAAACCTATTCATATGAATGGAGCTAACAATTATAGTGATACATACTCGATACTAACATCAACAAGCAACAACTCGGTTTCTTCTTTTTCTCCCAATAAGTCAAAAACTGCTTCGAGTATATTAGCTCAAGGACCACCAAAGAATGGACTAAGAAGAACAGAGACTAACATTTCATCTACAAGCTTCAACGAAATATACAATAACAAGGAAAATGCCAATGATATAGATACAGTCTTTTCTAGCTCTCAACAATCCGCGTATTCCCAGGTTTTAGGCACTTCAAATTTATACAGGTTCATGCTCCCTGATGGTACAATTAAGATAGAGAAGCCTAGAAATAAAGACGAGATAGAAGAATTATTTAATGAGTTGATGGATAAGAGAAACTTTCAAGCATTACCTCCACATGCTCAAGCACAGCTAAGAAAGTACTCCACTGACAAAAAGTGGTTATTAGTGAATCAAGATTTACAGGCTGACTTGAAAAAATACAACAACAGTAGTAAAAAACACAAAATTCTTCAAACAGCACTAGCAAGCCAGAACCCTAATTACTCACCAGCCAACAACAGTATTTATACAGGGAATGTATCGGCTTATAATGGTATGAAGAACTCGGATTCTGCATCCGTATTAACTAGCTCCAAGATGTCTCACTTACAAAACTCAACTCTATCAAAGACATTCACCAATAACAGAAACATATCAACAAGCTCAATAAATAGTGCAAGTGAACCCTCAACGTTGACTCCGGAGTATTATGTACAAAAGCTTATTTCGGAAAAGCTTAATAATAAACAACTAAATGACTTATGGGTCAGTTTAAGAACACAGCCACTGAACTGGGTATTGGGATTTCTAGATGCACAGGGACACATAGCGATTGCCAATGTACTCCAGAAGTTTTACAAGCTATCATACACTTCAAATGAAGCCATTGGTGAAATAACAGATGACCAACTAGACACAGAATCTTTGCTTTTTAAGTGTTTAAAGACAATATTTAACTTGCGAGAGGGGGCAAATGAATGCTCAAAGTCTGTTCTTGTGATAAATGCCATAACTGAGGGATTGCTTTCCTTGAGAATATCTACAAGAAGATTAGCCACTGAAATGATGATGTTTGTTATGTCATGGTCAGATAATAAATATTATCACAATGTTTTGGATGCCCTGGATCAGGAGTCTCTAGTGGCCGGTAACTTCAACATACAAGCCAGATTATCTTCAGAGAACAAGAGACAATCCGTTATTCTAGACAATCTGAAACAAACGATCTTAAATCAAGGCAATTCCACCAAAATGAAAAGAATTGAGGAGTGGCTTTTGGTACTTGAGTACACCCTCGATGGCAGAGGTGCCATGGGTTCATTGGTGGGAGCATCTGAGGAGTTCAAAAGTGGTGGTGGAGAAAATGCTATTCTTGAATACTGTTATACAACAATGCTGATGATCAATGAAGTGTGTGGTATATCCAAAAATGTTCATCAAAGAACGCTTTTGAGATCAAGATTTAAAAGTTACGGTTTCGGTAGAATATTACAGAAATTGGAACTGCTTAAATACGACAAACTATATGAGCAGTTGGTTATTTTTGAAGACCAAACTGTTGATGATTATAATCTCTTGGTATCTGAAACCTCACTGAATGAGAACGTTGACCTGGAAAATCCCTTGGAAATGGTTAATTCTCTTTGGGGACACTTTGGAAAGACCGATGCCAAAAAGCATTTAATATCCTTATTACAAAACATTTTCATATCTGCATCAAAGCCATTGAATAATGATACAGAAAAGACTTTAAAGGTATTGGATGCATTGGTTTCTAATGCCACCATGGCTACAATGGACAACGAATCTCAATTCAACTTTGCAATTCAAAGGGTATTTGATTCGTTACAAACAGATGATGTGGCCAGAAAGGCCCTAAATGAAACTAAAGAACTGAAGAGAAAACTAGAGGAGACACAAGCTGAGAGAGATTTATTCGAGGAGAAACTTGAGGAAGCACAAGATGGCTTGGTTGGAAAGCTTCAAAAGGAGATCGAAGAAAGAGATACAATTCTAATGAAGAATCAAAGAGTCACTGAAAGTTTAAGAAAGGAGATTGAGGAGCTAAGACAACAAAATATGTTAGCTACAATCTCAAGAGAAAATCTTATTGATAGAGGGAAAAGTGATGAGGATTTGTTGTATGAAGACAAATTTGAGAACCCCACACCAATTGCCAAGGATAAAATTAAGGCAATTCAAAATGTATTTTCTCCACAGAATGATTTTAAAAACAGCCACAAGCCTTTGAGTAATCTACCCTATAGCGGTAATCACGGTCAAAGAAATGTTTCTGCCTTTTCATTTGATAGTCAGTTCAGTGGAAAAAGCCTGTCTAGACAACAAAGTGATTCCGAAAGATTGAACAACATCAAAACACAAATGGAAGACATTGAAAAAGAAGCCAGATTGCTGGAAAATTCTGATTTCTACGAAGACTTACCTCCCAAGCAAATCGAAGAATTACCAAAGGCCATTGATGACAAAGAAGAAATGTTCAATAGAATTGAGTCTTTGAAGAAAATGCTTAATAACATTCAAAATGAGTCCAATGAAATTAGTAAATACAACACTGAAGAGCAAATGAAGGAAATTTTGCAAGAAAAGAGAAACTTGGCATTAAAGAGACTAACTGATTTACAGAATTTGTATAAAAGTGACTCTCAAATAGATGAGAAGACTGATTTATTGGTGAACAATTTGATCAATGAATTAGAAGCTTCAAACCAACCTAACTCTCATCAAAGAACAGTCAGCGTGTCTTCAAGTATTTCATTAAGACCAAAGTCAACTGATGAAAAGTTAAACAGCATCAATGCTACATTAGCAAAGTTGAATGCAAGAAGAAATACCTTAACATCTGAGAGCACTTTCAACAACAATGAAACCGATGTTGAGTCTGACAACTTTAGATATTCATCAGTTTCTGGATCCTTTTTATCAGAGCTGTCAGAAAAATATGGTAAGCATCATAGACATGATTCCAGTACCACTAGAAGGGACTCATCAACTAGTCATCATCACAGTACATCTATTGGCAGCACTCAAGCACTAGGTCGTTCCTACTCGAACTCAGCTTCCGGTGCAAATTACAGAAAGAGTTTCATGAATAGAATGAAAAAAAGTACCGTTCCTGTTAAGAAAGATGAAAAGGTTGTTGAAGAGGAGATAAAGCCTACTGAAGAGATAGCAGTTGTTCCTACCACATCTTCTTCTGAGTCAAACTCTGAATCTGTTGCAAGGACACCACCACTACCGCCACCCTTACCGTCCATGTTTACTACCAACAGTAAGAGTTCAACTCCGCCACCACCACCACCTCCGCCACCTATGCCTGTTTCTTTGAGAGGCAAGGGGCCAATACCGCCGCCGCCACCACCGCCGTTGATGAGCGTACCGCCACCACCCCTGATGAATGCACCACCACCCATGTTCATGGGCAATAGCATCTTCAATAAATATCCAAAACCAAAGCGTCGCTTGAAACAAATTCACTGGGATAGAATGGACAGCAGTAAGTACTTTGACAAAGATGGAGTAAAGTTGCTAGATGAGCTGAATGAGTTTGGTGTGTTGAAGGAACTTGAAGACAAGTTCGGGGCCAGGGAGGTGAAGAAGTTCAAGTTGAAGGGGAACAAAGACAGCGACACCAAGGAGCTTGACAAACTGACATACTTGAGCAGAGACGTTTCACAACAGTTTGGAATCAATTTGCACTCCTTCACGAACTTAACAGTTGATGAGTTAGTTCAAAAAATCCTAAAGTGTGATAGGGACATATTGAGTAATTTTGCCGTCATGGAGTTCTTGAGCAAGGACGATATAGTTGAAGTAAGTATAAACCTAGAGAGAAATTACTCTGGGTATGTCACTGAGTGGTTGGATGGCGAGGAAGTTTTGAAGCCCGAAAAGGATCTCAATGAACTTCAAAGACCAGACCAGCTGTATGTAAACTTGATGGTCAACCTGAAACATTACTGGAAGTCCAGAATGAGAGCTTTGAATTTGGTTGTTAACTACAAAAAAGATTACAATGACTTGGTTGGGAAGCTAAGAAAAATTGACAAGGCTGTGGATGTGATAAAGAACTCAAAGAATCTCAAGGGTATTTTTGATCTCATATTGGCTGTGGGAAACTACATGAATGATGCTTCAAAGCAAGCCAATGGTTTCAAACTATCCACTTTGCAAAGATTGACCTTTGTCAAGGATGAAGACAACAAATTGACATTTTTGAACTATGTAGAAAAGATTGTCAGGGAGCATTATCCCGAGTATGCCATGTTTGTCAAGGAGCTGGAGCCATTGTTGGAGGTTACAAAGATTTCTATCGATCAACTAGAAAATGACTGTAAAAACTATCAAAAGAACATTTCCAATGTGGAAACTTCCCTAGAAAGAGGCAACTTGAAGGACTCATCAAAGTTCCATCCACAGGACAGAGTCATTAGTAAGATTCTACCAGTGATTGGTGATTGCAAAAAGAAGGGTGACTTGTTAACTGATGAGGTTATGTTGAGTATGATGGAGTTTGACTCATTAATGAAACTGTTCGGTGAGGATAACACTGATCAATTTGCTAAAAACAACTTTTTCAGAAAGTTCAGTGATTTCATGCAAGCGTATAAAAAGGCAGCAGAAATGAATAAAAGAGTGGAGGAAGAGGAAAGAGCTTATGAGGCAAGAAAGAAGATTCTGGAAGAGCAAGAAGAAAGAAGCAGACGAAGAAAGCTACAAGAGGAAGGTGAAGGCAATAAAGAGAACAGTAACATGGATGAGAGAAATGTTATGGACAATTTATTGTCTAAATTGAAGAATGCAGGACCAAACAAAACCGATTCATCCACTGCCAGAAGCAGAGCCAAGGCAAGAAAGGATTTATTAGAGAAGAGTCAAAGTAATACTCCAACTAAAGATCTGAATGAAGAAGAGGTGTCAAGGGTACACGCTAGATCACCAAGTAACATTTTAGACAATCTTGTAGATCTCAGCCATGAAGGCGGATCAACTGCATCTATAATTTACTCACCAGAAACAAAGGAAAGAGAGAGAAAGAAAGGGAATGAAACTTCACCACTCAAAAACGACGATGTAGGAGGTCTTTCTGCACAGTCATTGTTGAATGGATTGAGAAGAGAAAGTAATAGCGTACGAACCGAAGAGGAAAGAAGAAAGTTGAGAGAATTGCATAAAAAGAAAAAAAAAGAAAGCAACCGATTACAGTTCTTTGAAGAACCCTCAGCTGAAAGCTGATTACAACGTCTGAAGGAGTTGAATGCAGTTAATACTGTTTTTTTTTTGTTTCTGAAACTATTGAAAAATGTTATGTAAGAAAATATATATATTAATTGTGAAGTATGACTAGTTTTTACCAGAGACTCTGAATGATAACCAATCTTTAACTGTGGTCAATGAGTTGAAGATGTTCATACCGACATTAGTTACGTTGTTAACGGCAGGATGATTAATGCTGAACAACTTCTGTAGGAAGTCAGTACCGATCAGCATCAAGCTATTTTCTAGGACTCTGTTTTGATGGTACCTCTTCAAAACCAGCTCATTGTTTCCAATGTCAATACCATGGTCCAAAGCTATTTCCAGTTGTTTAGTTAGCTCCTTGATGTCTTCGATACCCATGTTTAAGCCTTGTCCTGCCAAAGGATGGGTGTTATGGCAGGCATCCCCAATTAATACCAGTCTGTCCTTTGAGTATTCATCAGCATGGAAAACCTTCAATGGGAACCCACCAATAGTTTTGACATCAACAGAGTCAAGTAGAGGAGGGTAGTTTTCCTCCATGTAGAGCATGTTGTCTTGGGAGTTCGATGTGTTTATCTTGGCAAGTTTTTCAGCAACCATATCAATTCTTTTATCCATTTCTTCAATGATTTTGATTTCTTGTTGAGGGTCTACATTTTCGGATGCGTACAGATCAAAAACCTTGTTCAAGTAGTACTCGTAATCAGGCTTGTCCAAAACATAGGCACAGTTGATTAATCTTCCCAGTACTTGACCATTCTTACACTTTTTTGTAAATAGATCAAACATGGACTTGTTACATGACCAGACCATGGAGCCCCTGTCCTTGTTGTTCAAAGGAAGATGAGCCAGCGGACCTGTGTTCAGGAAAATTTGCCATCCTTTGGATGCGGATGCTATTGGGTACTTGTACTTCAAATTTCCCACAACCCCAAATGAGTTGTATGACCAGCCATTCCCATGCCCGTTATTGATGAGTTTCTTTATACAAGAGTTGTATCCATCACAGCCAATGACCAACTTGGCTGAGAGTTCGGAGTCATTGGTCAGCTTCAAAACAGGGTAGTTGTCCTTGAACTGGATTTCCTTAACCTTGGTCATCTCCAAGATGTTGTTGCTTTGATCAATTTGGTAGTTGGCATTGACAATGTTCATGATTTCACACATGTATGACTCAGTGTCAATGTCGATTCTGGCCTTGTCAAAGTTTGAGGTACCATTAAAGACAGAAATACCACTAAACTTTGATATCTTGTCAAAATTCAACGGTAATTTCAACTTTGAAGTTAGAAACTCTATGTTCTTGGGAGTGATGGAAATCAATCTGTTGGTGAATTGCTCATTGGAAAGGTCAGTGTACTTCTTGATATCATTTGATAAATTGTTGGATTCTATAAGTTTATAAGTGAGTTTGTTGCTTATTTTGGGGTTGTTTTTCAAAGCTGATAACATGGTAAGACCAGCTGGCCCACCGCCAACAATAACTATATCGTAATGCTGGGCAGTCTTCAGGTATCTAGTATTTTTAAACATTCTTTATATAAGCAAGAGCCAAATGTTACTACTACAGAGTGATAATGTATAATGAGATATGTCTTTAGGTTAAAAGCAGTAAGTTTTTCTTTATATCCCATTACCATGAATATTATCAATTTTTATTTGTTTTATTTATATACATACGAATACTCCAAAACGAGAGAGAAAGTTATTTGGCTCCCGTGTTGAAATTTTTCTTAGGGTTAAACTTTGAAGACGGATGAGTAAAAAAAAAAAATCGTATGGCCCCAAAAGATCTTCTCAGCGAGAGAAACCAAATAACAGCTAAAGACATACCCTGGAAAGCAAATACCACACACCAAACATAGTCAATACAATTCATTTTCTATTTACAATGTCAACGGAACATTTTGATCTAAAGCAGTCGTATATACTTGGCAAGCCCAAGTTGACAATTATTGAAGACAACTATGTTTTATCAGATACAGAATCCGTTATCAATGAAATAGAGGAGCAAGAGGAAGCATCTGTTGAAATCAAAGTACAAAAGCCTCATATAAAGCGAGATGAAGATAGCAAACAATTTGAAAACTTTTTCAAGGATATATTGGATGATCTGAGCAACCAGATGACTATAGAAAAGTACACCAAAACAGACCAACTCAAGGATGAGGATGATTGGGGGTGGGAGGATGATGTGTCCATAACAAACACATACCTGTTACCAAAATTTATCATAAAGCTGCTGGAATCAAACATAACAAATAAGAATGTGTTGACATCAATTATACACGTTTTGTTGAAGAAAATCTATACACTGTATGGCTCAGAAACAGCTCTAAACCTTTACAGGCTGTTGGACTACACCATGGACAATGATGTGGGTCTTGTTGGCTTGGTGAGAAATTTTATCTTCTCCTTAATTGATGGCATAGGTGGCAGTGGCAATGCTTTGGACATGGTACAAAGCTATGTGGGTGTGTTGCCATTGGATGATGACTTGGTGAACCAAAGGGAAATACTGTTGGTTGTGTTGGATAGACTGTCGGGGTCATGTGACCAGGAGGTAGCGTTTCTGGTGAAGCGGAAAATCATAGAGTGGCACAAGGAGCACCAAAGAAAAATCTCTGAGGATTTACTCGAAAGGTTAAGTTTGTACTGAAAAAAAAAAAAAATAAGGTGTAAAGCATGAGAATACTATATAAGAAATTACTATCTAGAAATTATATGATTTAAACTTTTTATTTATTTTTTCAATTTGAAAGGTTTATTATACAATTGCTATAGAAAGACATTGACCAACCATTCATATAGACAAGTACCTATCAAATATTCCACAACATGGTCGCCACTAAATATAACGTTAAAATGACCTGCGAAGGATGCTCCAATGCCATCAACAGAATCTTACTGAAGAACAAAGACAACTTAGCCATAACTGACTACAACATCTCTCTAGAAAATCAAGAAGTTGTTGTTTATCATGATGAAAAGATCAGTGGCGAAGAAATTCTGACTGTGTTAAAAAAGAGTGGTAAAGAGGTTAGTTTAAAGTAAAATGTATCTTTTTCAAAATTAAAACAATATTTGAGATTATTATAAATCCGAATTCCCAGCACTAATTGCGCAACGGCTTATCACCCGAGAAAATATTAGCCCATATATCTTAAATACTTTTTTTTTTTCTTCTTTTTTTAAAAAACACTTCTGGAGAATTAATGAAACCGATTGTTATAACTTATAGGGATTCTTGTACACATCCCAACAAACAAAAACAATTACTGTTACGTGAAATGAGCTCTATTTTGTTTATTATTAACCTTCTTTGTTTTGTTTATTCTATAAAGGCTGTTGAAAATATCAATCCTTTGGTATCTTTTAAACAGTATCAAGACAACATCATAAAACATTCAAACAGAATCAATCAAAACTTTATAATTGGTGAGGACACGGAGATAGACCTTCAGCCGTTCATATCAAACAGCGATGACAGTCTTCAAGACAAGTTTAACTTTGCCAGCATTGATTGCATGGCAAATGTCATTGACAGGAGCATAACAACAAATGCCAAGCACACAAACAACCTATTGATCAATGATCTTGACAAGAGTTTACTTCTCAGGTTCAAGCAAAAGAGCTATTTTATCATAGAACTATGTGAATTCATCAAAATCACATCCTTTGAAATAGGCAATCTGGAACCATACTCGAACAACTTCAATGAGTTTAATATATACGGGAAAAAATCACTAGATGAGGAGGACTGGACGCATGTAGGCTCCTTCAAATATGAAAAATTTAACAAGTTGCAGCTTTTTTGTATTCCCATGAAAAAACGGATTTGGTTAAAGTACTTAAAACTTGAAATTTTAAGTGTTCATGATTCCGATTATTATTACACACCCATAACCAGTCTAAAAGTATTCGGTAAGGATATCTTCAATGATATTGAAAATGTCATAGATGAAAATGAAATAAAGGAAACCATAAGCAATGATTTATCCAATGACATTGACTTTTGCAAAATCAACAATCCATTTGTGAAATATGATCAACAGTTGAATTCCCTGAATCAATCATCCATCATGTTTAAGGACAAAAACACTAATAAGGACAATGTTTTGGAAACGATCCTGAAAAAGATACATTTCTTGAACTCCTATGTTAAGCTTCAATCTAACTTCATTGACTTATCTTTTAATGAAACAATAAGTTTAATAAATGAGACATATTTCATGGACTTTAAAAAAAATATCAAGAAAATGAATAAGAACAATGTCCACATTAAGAATAAAATAGCGTTTTTGGAAAAGCAAGTTTATGGTCTATGGCTTGTTTTGATCGTAGTGATAGTGTTGTTAACAATAATTGCTCTGAATAACACTGATTTGAAGTAATTGCTCAATTCGAATTCCTTTGTAAAAAAGAAAAAAGGTCAAGCCTAGAGTGTTTATATATAATGCTGTTTGAGTTGTAATATTATTGTTAAATGAGACTGATTTTCTAATGTTTAGATTATTTTTTGTTGCAGAAACACGTTCCACACGTGACCACCCGTTAATTTCAACAATAAAACCAATCTGCCTTAATAGAAATAAAAAAGGAAACCCCCTCCTTTAATTTTTTACAAGCTCAACCCCAACAAAAACTGTGATACATGCAAAATCTGCACCTTGACCAATTCTTCATCAAAATCATCAGCATTAGAATCCAAATTGGTCAAGTATATCAGTTTATAGAATGCTGTCTTGTTGAACTGTTTAAACTTGTCCACCTTTTCCAATATTTGTAGTTGAGAATACTTTTGCAAAAATATACCATATTTCCTGTTAACTTTATCTAGCATGACATTTTCGTAGTTGCAATCTTTGGTGTTCATATCAAACAGTATGTTTAGAAACAAGTGTAGGCACTTCACTATTGTATCCTGGTTGTGAGTGTGCAGTCTCTTGATGGGAAATTCCTCAATGTTGTCTGTATCCAACAGCAAATCAATCATTATTTTACAGGAATCATCATTAATGAGATTGTTGATGTTGATCATTGATAGGGCCAGCAGTGTGCAAACATAAGCCACCACATCAGAAGGGACCTGTGTGAAATCCTGTGTTGTCAATGTCAGCTCTCCCAGGAAGGAACTTATCTGATAAGTCAAAAGCAACACCTTGTTGATGTTCCTGGATTTTGAGGAATCACCTGTATTCCTAAAATCATTCAGTATTGTCTTCAAAAACGTGCATATGCACTGTAACCCATCCTCAATGGACCAAAAACTTAAATTCCAATCAATGGTTAATAGTAAGTGTTTTTCCATTTGCTGAAACATGGACTTGTCAATCTCCTCGCTCTTTTCCTTTTTATTCTCGTCAAACTTTATGAAGTTTTCCTCATTTGATAACCGCACAAGCTCGCTGATTTCTGGTGTTCTATTCTTTTTATCGTTATATTTACAGCTCACCAGCAAACACGCTAGAAACAGTAGTGTGTAATGCTTCTCGTAAAGTATTCTTTTGCTACAGTAGTAGTCAAACAAGTAAATCGTGTGGTGTAAAGTTTGCTGTGTAAAGTTTTTTAAGTTTTGTAGAATTATAAGTAGATTAAGTAGCCGTGTGCGCAAGTTTGGGTTGCTAAAAGAGTTTGATATTTCAGGTTGTTGCTTTAGAATGCTATTGAAGTTGCTTATATAGGAGATATTGTTAATATGGGTTATGGTATCGTTAATGCTGTTTGAATATTCTTTCAGGGTGATGCTAAACTGGAGTTTTTCATTTTCTATAAGCTTAGTGGGGTATATGGCTCTCTTTTCCATTTATTAATGGTATGTTGACAGATTTGTGGTATCAGCACTGTTGACCTTTTGTAGTATTAAACAATTAATAAAATTTTAAAAAAAGCTAAAATGAAAAATTTTCTTAATAGAAGAATTTACTAGGCTGTATTTTTTTTTTGACAGCAAAAGCACCGTGAACAATTTGTAAGGAAAACCCTGGTAAAAAAATGGCGGGAATTTTTTTTTTGGTTGTTTAGCGGAATGTCTGGTGAGCCTTAGCTTATCAATTCTCATTAAAGGAACATGAAGAACTTTTGAATTATCGTAAAGTGTTTGGATACTATAGTGCTTTTCTTATAAAAGAGTATCATAATATATGTATACGAATGTCATTTGAAAAGGAGTAATACATTGTGGCTATAGAGATCTAGTATGTAATGGTAAGAACGAAACTGCCATACTACAAATTTCAGCATCAACAAAGCTATTGATAGATCAAATTGCAATAGGCCAAGCAACTTTTACAACATCACAAACTACTTTCTTGACACTACTGATGTAGTTTTTGACATTTGTTCAAGCAAATACAAGTGTTATTGCCTTAAATTAAAAAATGTTCCCTTAATAGCGGTAGGGTTAAAAAATATATTTATCGGTTTTGAATTTTTACTACTCTTGGTAGCGGGCAATAATATTTTTAATCAATTAATTAAACCTCAAAAAATAAAATAATAATATTAATTCTATAGATGCATTTGTATGTTAAATACATACTTGTAATCAGTTATAAAGGCAAGAAATCTTCAAGATGATCAATATTCACAAAAGAATTTAAAAGAGCATTTGTCTTTCAAAAAAAAAAACAAAAAACAAAACTTGAAATTGACTACAATTAATAAGGAAATGATTAATTCTTTGATAAAAAAAGATATATGAGTTTGATATTCTCTTGAAATAGTTTGTATACAATTTCTAGAAACAATACATTCAAAGACCAACTTAAACTTAATAAACCATCTTTTATAGCAATAGAAGACATGATCTATAATTATATTATCATTACTATAGTATCCTTGTTGCACTTAGCTAAGGCAACAACAAACGAATTTATTGTTCAATTGAAGCCTAGTGAAACATCATTTGTTAACTTTTTCAGCAAATATTACACCAACAACAACAAGGAAAATGCCAAAATGTTGTACTCTGAATTGCTATTGAAAGAGTCTCAAAACTTTTTAAATGGCTACCACATCAAGCCAAATTCAAATGAACTACAAATATTAACATTCAAGAACTTTTATTCAAAATTTAGCAACAGTACAGCTGCAAACGAAGAAAACCTTTTACCAAGCATTCAGTTAGTCTATGGCCAATTTCCTAATGAAGTTCTATCTCAAATGTACGATGATCCAAACATCCTGGCTATTTCTTTAAACAGACAGTTTGTCTTGTCCACTGAGGAACAACCTAATGTTCAGTACATCAACTACAACTCCGAGAACACCACTAGCAGTCACAAAAACGACTTCATTTCCATTGAAAATTTGAAACAACAATCAAATGAATACTACCAGGGTATAGGAGTTGATGTTTATATATACGATACTGGGATTAGAAGAAGTGAAGCACATTTTGGCAGCAGATTACACAGGATATTGGACTATTCTTTGGCTGAGGAAAGTGATGCAAAGTATCATGAACATGGAACCAATGTTGCAGCCATCATTGGATCCTCAACAATGGGAATCGCATCCAAATGTAACTTGTATGACATGAAGTTAAGCAACAAAAAAACAACCGACTTGTTCACATTGATCATGGCCTTAAAGCAAGGTTTTTTGCATGCAAATATGACAAACAGACCAAGTTTGTTCATAATTCCGTGGATTGCCAAAAAATCTCATATTTTGGAAAACGTTCTTCAAGAAATCCAAGAAAACAAAACCAGCAAACTCACTGTTGTTGTTCCAGGTGGCAACTCACCAAAGACTTCTGCTTGTGCCTTGTCTCCAAGTGGCACCCTTGGTGTTATCAGTGTTGGTTCATTAATTGATAAGGACTCAATCTACAAAAACGACGAAAACTCAATCATTACCACAGATTTAAGAATTGCTGACTTTTCCACCAATGGAATGTGTTTGGATTACTTTGCTTCTGGGTACTTAGTTGATACTTTGTGTTTTGCTAAGAACGCCAATGAAAATGATGATTTATACCAGTGTAAAAAATCAGGTACTTCAATAAGCGCAGCAATCGTTGCGGGCTATGAAGCTTTAAAATTAAGTGCTTTTTAAACCATTAAAGCCATTGATATGACTATTATTATATAATAGAGCTTCAATATACTAATTCATCATAGAATATATATTTTGTTTCTTATGGTATTTTAATATAGATAAGTATGTGGAATTATTAACATTGAAATGATTCCGATGTGTTTCTTTGATTGAGATTTACGGTTTTTATTGGATACACGTAAAATAGATCCTTGTAGAAAAAAAACAACTAACGTGATGACTTTCTGAAATTTTTCAAATTTTCAATTTTTTTCTGTTCATCTTTGAGACGCGTCTTAAACTCTATATATTTTTTTTCCTAGGTTTTAATACTTACATTAACAATTAAAAGTGTAAGAGCAATGAATTACAACCCAGTTAATACTTTCACCGACACAACAAAAAGCCTTTTTAGTCTTTACAATTTAGCTTAACAGAATATGTCTGACTTTGAAGATTTTGAAGACTTATTTGATAAAGAAGCTGACTCCATTCAAAAGTCAAATAACCAACAAGAACACATATCTGAAGATGAAAACCTTGAGGATGAATTAATTGAAAATGACGAGGATGAAATCAACTACTCAAAGTATACAGATAACCTTGAACTTGAGGAGTATTTGAAAAGGAAAATCAACCATCTTTGTATAAATCTCTCCTCTTCTAGTCTAAATAACGAATATGACATCAATGCCAACACATTAAACAATTTGAAACAAATAAAAAAGGGTCTATCATTTGATAGCAAGGTGTTAGAATCTAAACTTATTTTCAAGGAACTCTACAACAATAATATACTGGAACATGATTTGATCAACATAATTAACATGTATCAATCTGGAAAAACATCAGAATACTTGATGAAGTGTATCTTTAGAGTATTGGAAATCATTTATAACATAACAGCAAAAATACAAATTAATGAGGACTCTTCCAAGAATGAAATTGAAAATTATAATCATGTTAAGAAAATTCAATTGATCTACAAAAAGCAGTTGCTTAATAAGAGGTTTTTGTCAAAGATAACTAAAATTTTAGTTGATATGGCATTTAAATTTGATGAAAATGCCTTTAAACATGTTGGATCCAACAGAGACAAAACCATTAGCTTTGTTATAAACATAATCATGAATGTATTAAAAATTGACTTATTTGATTTGATCGTATCCGATGACCAATATAAAAAATTCAAAACAAATGCAAGTAGGAATAGTTCACTGTCTTGTTTACCTGCTGGACTAAGCAAAGAAGATATAGGTATTAAACATGTTTTACATATGTTTGAATCCTCAGGTTTGTTGACAGCATTGCTGAAATTAACACAAGTAATATCTGATGATCATACACCTGGCTATGAAGAAAAACTCCAACAGAAAACTTTACTTTTGCCCTTATTTGAAATTTGGTATTCTTTAATTAAGGATATATCCCCTGTCAGAGGATCATTGCTCAAAAACTCTAAAAATATTTCCAAGGATAATTTACTTACAAGATCCAACTCATCCATTCAGAATTTATTGCTCAAGGACGAGGCATTGAAGAAAAAAATAGTTAACAACACTTCCTCAAGACACTCAAAGTTTGGTACCCTAATAACTGTTAATACAGATAAAAACAAACGTACTCAGCTGACGAATGTTAACAACAGGACTCTTTCTGACCTTTCATTGGACTTTTTAGATGACAACAAAAAGGATTTGCCACAGTACGGTGTTAACTACAAGGACAAGGGGGAACATTGGCTAAAGTCTGAGTATTTGAACATATTGGATGATGATGAACAGTCTATGAGCACCCACTTTTACGACAATCCAAAATTCATTGATATAATCGAAAAATTCATTTTGTCCAAGACTTATAATAAATTCACCGTAAAGATGCTTGATGTGATAAACCTCTATAAAGAAACACCTTATGAAATCACGGACCATTCGGATGTTGTTATCAAATTCTTTACAATAAGCTCTTGGTTTTTAGAGTTCTATAGATCCAAATTGAAATTTGCAAATGATAAGAACCTTGAAAAGTATAAAAAGTTACTGGTGCAGTATATCAACTTTAACCCTAAGTGTTTTGTGGGGGAAATTCATGGATTGTACAATGAATTCACCTCAGAGAGTAAAAAAATAAACTTTTGCGTGGTTCACAGCTTCAACAAGTTTTATAATCTGTTGTTGGATTTGATCATATCAACTCCTATGAACCTTATTACTGTTTATTTATTACCCACGATGTACATTTACAGTTCTACCAACATATTTGAGAGAATATGCTCTTTCCCAAGATTTCTAGCTAATTCAACAAATTTTAACTTAAAGCAGTCTTCTTTTAATTTAATGAACACATTATTCAAGTTCAAACATGAATTTAACAGCTTATCTTTGAATAAAGAAGAAATTGAAAAGTCCCCAGTGTATAAGCATGCCCTCTCAAAAAATATGAAGATTCAAGGTATACAAAATAGTGAAATATTGTATTCTGAGATAGAGTACTTCTTAAATGTTAATAAGGAAGACCTAAAGGTTTTTTATACTAATGTGTTCCATGTAGACTTAATGACAGCACTAATCTCCTACATAGACAATATCAGCAACTTGAGCTACAGCTCACAAAAAACATTACTTAGATTACTCAATATATGTCTTAAGTGTTATCCAGTGGCCTTGCAAAGAATAGATCTGATCATAAACATGAGACAATGGATGAGCTCTCTCACTAAGCGTGATCGTTTGTATCCACACATTGATCACTTTTCTACTAAACTTCTATCGCAAATAATAAAAAGAATTAAAAATAACCCCAACTCTGCCTCTTTGGAATTGTTGTTTGTGGAAAAATCTAAAAGACTTCACTACATTTATGGGGACAGCTCATTTATTGAAACTGGTAAGGCCAGTGACGAGCTACTGGAAGCAAAATACTGCATACAGCCCTCCTCATTTAATGAAAAGTTTGTGAACAGTATTTCAGGATTGATAAGATCTGAATCTGTGAAGCATCAAATAGGTGTTATCATTGGGAGTTTACAAGAAAAAAGTAAAGATGACTTAGTGAAGGTTGTTCTTGATCACATGAAGTATGTTAGAGATCGTGTCTCTGCAGAAGACAATACTGATATGGAGTATGATATTTTGAGATACTTGAAGAAAAATGAAGACACACAACACAATGATATACTCAATAAATGCGGGCAAGACCCAGATTTTAGACTCTTCTTGAGTTTATTGTCCTACAAAATCCCCAAATACTCATCAGATCAAAACTGTATCCTGTCATTAAATGATAATCAATTCACTTTCAATTTTTTTATTAATTTGATAGAAAACTTTTTGGAAACACCATTTGAGCTTAATTGGGATGAAGATATCAGTATGAGCTCCTTATTAATTAGGCCGGCTTCTTATGTTGAGTCCAAAAAGAGATCCACAAAGAAGATCAAGAAAGTTGAGAAATTCAAAAATAAAGATGAAAACGTTAGACGAACTGAAGAGTATGATAAAGAAGACGGGTTTGTTGATGATGCTGAAGACGAAAATGATGACTTGTATTTTAAGCAACTTTCTGAAAAGAGAGAAAAAAAAAAGACCATTAAAAAAAGTAGTAAAC
The DNA here is from genome assembly GCA_030567275.1 of Hanseniaspora lachancei. NCBI lineage: Eukaryota > Fungi > Ascomycota > Saccharomycetes > Saccharomycodales > Saccharomycodaceae > Hanseniaspora > Hanseniaspora lachancei. The sequence goes on along the minus strand of JAJLRX010000221.1, from coordinate 33,681 downwards.
TTTCGGTAGCAATTTTTGATGATGAAAACGGTTTGGATGATGTTGAGGATATTGACTTCAATATTGAAGAAACTGCTGTTTCGCATAACGAAGAAACTACGAGCAAGGAACCCGAAGAGGATTTGATCAGAACTATTTTGCCAACGGAAAAATTTGTTGTTGGGAAGATTGTTGAAGATGCAAAGACTCAATCAAAAATATCTTACGATGCCGCCAAGGCACAAATGTTGAAGAGATCCGAAATGTTCAAACAACAAAAAAGGAGAATCTTGGAGGACTCAGAAGACGAATCTGACGACGAAATACCTCAAATGAAAAAAAGTAAAACAAATGACTCTGACTGATGAATATCTAAACAAATAACTCATATGTAGAATATATAATAAGGAAGGAACCCAAACCTATAACGATGTAATACTTTAAATTCTCTTTATAGCTTCTTTCTGGGTTCAGAAGAATATTAACTAAAGGAGGCAAAATGAATGCCATCAATGAACCAGCATAACTACCAACTAACTCCAAAACAGAACCTAAGTTTTCAATCTGTGTTGCAACAAGGGTTGACATCAATGATATAGCGAATGTTATACCAAAGTGCTGAGTGTCCGACAACTCGATGACTTCGGATTTGTTAAAATTAATTAAATCACGTATAACTTCTCTTAATACAAACACCTCTAGAGGGTAGGTTGTGATCATGTTGAATGCAAACAGGGCTCTTGATATATTAATCAAAATGTCATCCTCGGGAAAGTTGTTTAAGATGTTTGAGTCCAGCTTTCCCTGGAAAGTCAAGAACCCTGCTATCCCTATAATCAAAATCACAAAACCAGATATTATAGTTGAAAGATGAATTAGTTTGTTAAAATTGGCTTTATTTTTCAAAGATTGGAAAATCATGGCTGTGTTATGGTGGCAGATCATAGCAAAATTGATGATGGACATTCCCTTGACAATTTTTCTAAAGTTAAAGCCGTATTGCTTAAATGTAAGATTCATACCTTCCGCTCTATAGTCAGTTTTCAAGAAGGGGCCCTTGATGATAACACTTAAAACAATGAATCCCATACTTATACAAGCAATTGTTGAAAATCCACCTAGCTTTCCAATGTCACGGTGCAGTGCCAACGGGAAGCACACAAACCAGCCACAAACTAGAATGGTGAAACTTCTGCTCTTTAAAAACGTTGCAAACCTAGGCATTAAGGCGACCAAAACATGGGGAAGGGTATCACCAATGATGATCAAAAAACTTATGCTGCCACCAACAGCAAACATACCGTTACCAAACAAAATGATGAATTTACCTACATTCCCCATTGTGTATTCAACAGACTGCTGATATGTTTTAGATTGACTTATTTTCAAATTTTTCACTATCAGTCTCATGGTGAAGTCCATGACCAGGACAGTGAATGGAAGAATCACAGCCACGCCCATAAGACCCACATAGGAGAACGACATTGGGATGGCAATCAACCCAGCACCCAAAATCGAGTTTAAGGTGTTCATCAAAGCATTGAGCAAGGAGGCTTCACCATCAGCTTCATCTTTGAGAGGCTTGTTGAGGGTGTCTACTGGGCTTTGAAAAGTCTCAACAAATGAACTTTCAGGCTGAAAGGATGTTAGCTCTAAATCTTTGTGGAAATCCGTATCTATATCAAAGAGAGTATCATTATTGTCATTCATTATACAATATTGAATTTATATACCTTTTTTTAATGGTTTTAATGATATTATTGTACTTTTTTGATTATTATTGAGATTTTAATTTAAATGAAGCAAATATAAATTGTTCAGTATTAAAATTATCCAAATTGAATTCTAAGAAATAACCAGATATAAAAAAATAATCTGACCTAATGACAACCTAGCTCGCTATTTTCAAGAATGGCAATATCAATTAATTAAGGTATAAAAACTAATAAGATTTATTATTGATTATCATTAGTTTGGGGTGAAAATTCGTATTTAATCTTGAGCTTTACCCCATACTTAAAACCAATGTGATTTTATTTTGTTTATTTTTTTTTGATTAGTTTAACAGATGGGGGAAGTTATTAATAAAAAAAAGCAAACGCCAATGTGTAGCGTTTTTGACCATTTTAATCGTGAACAAAGTCCATTAGCGGTGTTGAAGAAACCACAGGTTGTTGTCTTATAATTCTGGAGTTACAAATGAAGCATAGTATATATTACGATTGATCATACGGGAGAGGTCGGCAAGCTACTCTCGTATTCCTCAAAGTCAAATCCACTTTTTTCTTCTTCATGCTCGCCTTCATCTTCTGTTTCATTTTTTAGTATCCTATTAGCTGCATCTTCTATTTCGGATATGTTCCTATCGTTGGTTAACGATTTATCTATGGATAGTTCATGGATTCTTTCCGTTGTTTCCTTTAGACTTTCCATTGTTTCCTTCAAGCTTTCAGTTGTTCCCTTCAAGTTTTCAGTGGATACAGTCAAGTTTTTTTTCTCAATGAATTGTTTGACAGAATCCTCGTCAATGGTCTTATCATCGATATCTAATATAGGAGAAATTTTGGTACCAATACAGCCATTATCATTTGTGTCCAATGACCAGATTCCCAAATTGGTCCAGTTCAAAATGCTTCTAAGCTTGCACAGTTCTATAAAGCTTAACTGGATGTTTGATAATAAATCTCCATTTTGTGGTGTTTCAATAATCATGTCACTGCTCTTTGATACATCATCAATATTGGAATTCATACTCCATATATTAAACGCATCTGAAATCATCGATACTCTCTTGGCTGCTCTACTGGATGATCTCTTTCTTCTTGTAGTGCTTTGGCTTAATGGCTGTTCCTTCATGTCTATACTGGAATTTGAAACTTTCTCCAAGTTCCACACACCCACTTTCAATTCTCTCAAAAAGCTAAAAATATCGCATATACTTCTCACCTTGAGTAAACAATAATGACATAACAAATACAAGTTGAATTCCCTCTTTGAGCTTTGAGACGGCAACTTCATGTAATGAAGCCTGTTGTGTTCCAAAGAGTCGTTTCTTTTCTCATTACAAATGGAACAAGGCTCATCGATGGCTACTGGTGGGGAGGAGTCAGGAAACTTGTACATGTTTTTACCCTTGTTGACATATGAGCCTTTGAAATTCTCATTATGTCCTGAGATAGGTTCAATCAATACGTCACCTAATATGAACCAGTTAAATAAATTCTTTTTGTGGGCCCATGTCAAGCTCTTGGAATTGTCAAGCTTCAAAATAGGCTCAATGTCTTGATTTATAATGATCTTCAACAATTTAGATCCATGTTTCGTATCCAAAATAGAGTTACTGGAGTTCAGCAAAGATATGAATCTTAAATACTCTTGGTAAAATACTGTGTCAAATCTAATGTTTTTGATGCATGGAGAAAACAACACCCTTTGATCAAGCACACTGTTGTTTTTGTTTGTAATGTCGTCATTGTTCTTTTCCATTGTTGATGAATCTTGTTGTAAAATAGCCTTCAAACTATTCAATTGTTGTGATAAATTTATCTCAATGTCCTCCTTTTCTTTTAATTGCCTTTGAATTTGCTTCAGTTCCAAATTCTTTTTATAAACATTCTCTTTTTCAACGCTAACCATTTTATTGGCTTCTTCAAACAATGAAACTGAGAGATCAGATATTTCTTCACGAAGACCTTTGACTTCTTCTTCGGCTTTTTCTCTTAATGCTTGCTGTTCCTGGTATGCCTTTTGTAGCTTTTTGTATTCAATATCTTCCTGTAATTTGATTAGTTTCTCTTCTAGCAGTTGGTTCTTGTTCATTGTTTCCATTAGCTGCTGAGACATGTCTGACAATGAAGATTCTATTCTGTTTTTTTCCTCAACAGTAATAAAGCTGTCTTGACTGTTAGATTGCTGCTTAACAATACTGTCTAGCTCCGACATTACTCTATTACAATGTTTGACGTGTGTACTTTTTGTAGTGGTTCTATGTTGATATTCAATATTCTAATGAATATTCACCGCGTTAAAAATAAACATTTTCTCGGATTGGGCAAAAAAAAAAGCTTACAAATGTTTCTGTTTTGATTGTTGGGCAATTAATCTTTCAATGATGCAACACGTGACTATCGATTCAATCAAACCCATCATGTTGCAAAATCATTTTCCAAAGAAAGACTGATATCATTTATATATAGCATGTTCTGCTAAGATTGGTATTAAAACAATTACTTGAAAGTTTAAGTGAGTTTTCTACATATATATATTATTTAGCTTATATGGTAAATATAAGCTTGCTATATATAGGAGGTTTAGTGCTTGCTTGAAAAGAATCGTTTTCCTCAAGTATCTAAACAATGCAAAACTTCCTTGACTTAGTCCCAACGGCACATTATTTAATAAGTCTACCAAAACATTCATGGCTTATTCATGAAATAATTTTACAGGTAAATTTTATGGGTGGTTTTCCTCTTTTCTCATTACTAATTTGTTTAGCTTAAATGATAGAAACCCCATTTAATTAAATAATGTCATAAGTCTGTCTGTGATGATAGATGCCAAATATGACCATCATTTGTTTTTAAAGCTTTATAAAATTTTATCTGACAATCTAAAAATTAAACATTGAAAAAAAACTATATATGTTCAATTTTTTTAACCTTTTATTTTAAGATTATGTTCCTAGTACTGATGTCTTTCATTTTTCACATATAACATTGATTAATTTTCAATATATATTGGTATTAGCAGTTAACACTTCCTTTGATGTTCATGACACTAATGTTGTCTTGCTTTGGATCGTTGATACCAAAACCATATTTTCTACTTGAGCATTGGCTAGATTGGTCTTCCATATTTAACTTGGAAAATAGAGTTAACATTCTGGTTGCGTATTCAGTAGTGTGTTGATTGACAGTAGAAACAACAGCTAAGATGAATTCGGCAATTTGACCTTTTTTAATCAAAGGATATTCAGTCTTCAAAAGCTTGAACACGTTTTTTACTACCTTTGTTGGTAAATTGACGTATCTACTATTGGCCATCATTCTGAACAAGTATTGATTGGCAGTTAAGGAAAGTTTCAAGCCATGCTTGGAACCAACACCTTCACCTGTGGAAACCATAAATACCCAGTCATTAAAATTATGATGATCAATAGAGTTACTTAAGGCTTCAACATCAACATGGATGTTCAATTTAGATAAACCAGCAAAAGTTTCACTTTCTCTGAAGGCATCAATGTGCTCAAAGACAAAAGGCATTTTTTCTCTTAAAAAGTCAATGCTTGACATGGTAGAAAAAGCAGCATGATCATTTTTAACAACATTTAAACCAATGGCTGAAAACATGGCTTTCATGTTTGCTTGGTTCAATTCAAACCAGCCGGCATCAGCCAATTTGACCATAATTGAGGTTAAACCAAACAGCATACCAGTCATGTTAATGCCACACAAAACCATTTTGTGGTCAAAGTCGGCTCCTGGATGAAATACACATCCTTCCAAAGCACCCGTGGCACTGAAAAACATGTTGGCCATGTCCCAGGCCAAGGCTTGTCTATCAACAGCAGAAGTTGATACATCATAATCAGCTAAATATTGATTTCTCAAAGTCAACTCATTTTGGTAGAATGAAAAGAACTCATCAGCTTCATCATTCAAAGCGGAAGAAGTGAAAAAATTAGAATCAATGTTGGAAACATTGAACATTCCTTTAAACAAAGCAATTGAGTCTTCAGAAGAAGCGATTGGAGCAGCAGAAACTAACTTTAAAAGGTTAGTTGAAGCAATAAAAGCAAATAATAAAACAGCTTGCATAGTTGAGAAAAATCTTTCTTATAAAAATAAATTAATGGTGGGTGGTTTAAGAATTATTTCTCTTTAAATAAAAATAAAATCATTAAATAAAATATACATTTAAAAATAAATATAGAAATCAAAGATTAAAAGTCAAAGTTAAAGAAATAAAAATTAAAAAATAAAATTTGAGACAAATTCGAAGTCTCTTATATAGGTTTTGAGATTAGGATTTTCATTAGAAATGTGTGATTATACTTAATGACATTCGTTATATAAACTTCATTTATCTATAGACACTATTAATGTGCCCTTATAAACATTCCATTAGTTTTATTTTAATTTCTATAATAAAACATAAGTCTTAAATCTTAGAGAGCTGGTTGAGAATGAAAAAATACCAGTCACTTCATATAACTTTTATAATTAAATAACCTCAAAGCCTTGAAAAAAAGACCTTTTTTTTCTAAATATTTCATTAGTAAAAAAAAAATTATGCGTAATTGATTAAACCTACCTTATATTATTTTACATAACGCTTTGTGAGTCCGCAGCTTGAAAAAAACAAATATTAAAATGCTCATACAAAAGTTTGCTATGTAATCACTCTTTAAAGATGAGAGGATTGAATATTTTATTCATTAGAATTCTAAACTTTTTTTGCTGTGTTTAATTGTATTAGAAAGCTTAGATTTTATCAAGGTCTCCCCTTAAAAACAATATACATTGTTTACTGAGGGAGCATCATGTTGAACATCGTTAATTTTTTGTTTTCATATAAACTAATAAAATAACAAAGTAGACATCACTTTTTACTAACTTCAAATGTCACCACATACTTTTTTTTTCTATATTGATATATCTTATGTAAATACCTCATTAAATATATTTTGAAATTAAAGCAATAACATTTCTCAACTAATATTATCCTTTCAAAGAGTGGAAAAAACTGCAATTGAACGGTAAAATCCACCCTTAATTTTTCGTTATGTCAAACACTTTTAAAAGAAAAAAAAAGAATTAACTATATTTCAGAAAAAATTAATATGAAAAAAAAAGATAGTAAGTAAAGACAAAATAAAACATCTTCTACCCTGAGAGCTATGAAGCCTTTAACCAAATATCTCACTTTTTCAGGAACAGTTCTTACCTCAACATACTATTACTCTGAAGTAAACAACTCTTTGTATGAACAGCATAATGAATATTATAAGAAAATAGACAATGAAATAAAATACTTGAAACTAAAACATAACTTAAGCACGGATTTTAAGTCTCCTAAATACCCAATTATTTTATGTCATGGATTGTCGGGTTTTAGTTCTGTACAAATTCTTCCATCGTTATCGCAAATTAGGGGTCTTTTTGGGAGTGATTCTATAGAAGAGGCTAAGGGTATTTTATGCATCGACTACTGGCACGGTATCAAGGAAAAACTTGAAGAGAATGGATGTAAAGTCTTTATTGCAAAGGTATCTCCTTATGGAAGTATTAAGAGTAGGGCAGAAACTCTTCATCAATATATTACTGAAATATGTAACAAGGAAAACATCCAAAATGTTAACCTAGTTGCTCACAGTATGGGTGGGCTAGACTGCAGATACTTAATATCAGGTATTAAAAATAAATCTTATAAAGTGCTTTCAGTTACCACGATCTCCACACCACACAAGGGCTCGGAAGTTGCAGATGCATTCGCCAAACTGGACACATTACTTCCTGAAGCATTTTCACAGCTGACCACAACATATGTGGATAAATTTAACAAGGAATTTCCAAAGGATAAAGACGTTAAGTATTTCTCGTACGGAGCATATTGCTGGCCCAAGTGGTATAATTTTTTTTACATAACGTGGAAATATTTGTTTTATCACAACGAAAACGATTCATTAGAAAAAAGAATGAACGACGGGTTAGTGACTTTGGATAGTGCAAAGTATGGAGAGTATGTGGGTACTCTAAGACATGTTGATCATTTAACGCTAATCAACTGGATGGACTTAAGTAAAAAATTGGCAACATTCAGACTCATGAATAGTAAGAAAAATGTACAAGAAGTTGATAAGAACAACGATCATGATATCACCAGTGATATAGACATTCTACAGTTTTACGTGGAAATATGTGACAACCTTGGTCGTTTAGGCTTTTAATGAAACCTAATTATGTTTACCTTTTTTTTCTATCTATATATAAATTCCTTGTTTCTTAAATAGTTATCTAGTCCTTAGAATAAAGCTTGATTACATCACTTTTGATTTAGTACAGTTAGGTTGTTCTATAACAAAAATGTTGATCATCAACGTTTACGTATTTTTTTTATAGGTTTATTTCCGATAATTGGTCTAGAATTTTTATCCTTTTTTTTTTATTTTATCTTTGTTATTTTGGTTTAAACAAAATTATGGCATAGAAAGCTGCTTAAAATAAAATATAAACATTTAACCAATTATAAACACTGCTCATATCCTACTTCATACATATAAATGGAAAGATATCCTCATGTTCACTCACAGGACTTGTTGAAGCTAATAGCTATTGAGTTCAAGGAGTGTTTATTGGACTCTCCTTCTTTTAGAGCATCAACTTCTTTTAAGCTAAGAGAAGTTAAAGACATATACATAAACATTGATTATAACACATTCAGTCTAAGTAATCTTGACTCTTGGGTCTATTCGGATATTACAGACAATCAGATCATTAAAATATACCACAATCATATTAGAAAAGCGTTGAAAGATGAAGAGATTCTAGACAAAAATGATATCAAAACCATCAAGTCCTTATTGAATTCATTCAATATATTTATTCTTGACTTTGAGTCATATAGGGAAAAGCACAAAGAACTAGTGATGGAATTTGCCAGCAATAACTACAGCAATGATGAAGAAGCCTACAGGAGAGATGTTATAAACCTGTTTACTTTGGAAATAAAGCATCTGACCAACTCTTTGAATCTTACACATCAGCGAAAAAACATAAAGGTTTCCTTAAACATATTTACAATAGAAATTATTCTGAAGCTTTACAAAAAATCTATCCAAAATGATGACTGTCTGATATATTCCGAAAGCATCGATCAACTAGAAACTTTAATCAAGAATTACAGGAATATTTATGACTCCCAACAAGTCTTAAATAAGGATATCAACATAAATAAGAACCTTATAATCAAGGCCTTCAAGAAAAAGTATGATCCTGAAATGATTTTAATAAAGTATCACTCTGAGAACTTTCTTTCGGATCTTCAGCATAACGTGTTTAGGGACTATGAACTTTTTGATTTTAGCTGTTGGGTCTTACAAATCAATGGGGACGAGAAAAGACCGATGTTCATGTTTGTGAAAAACTATATGCTAGGTATTTTCGAATTATCCAATGATGGCACCTTCGTCACTGAAACTGACAAGTTCGGTCTGAATTTGATTGACTTCAAAATAGTGGACATGAATAACGAAGAAAATGGCTTCAAGATGTTTTCATTCATGTTGGTTTTTGATGATTACAAATCAGAAGATAAAGTTGAACTGGAGTTTCAAGCTGTGACTTCTGTGGATATATGTAAGCTTCATTCTGTTATTATGAACATAAAGGACAAAATCAAAGAAAATTCATTACCTAAGGAAGTTATTGAAGCTTCGAACAAAAGATTTTCTCCATTATTTAAGGAATTCTTTATTGAGGATCAAGATTCACCTTTAATTAACTACAAGAATAAGGATTCAGTTTCTTTACTGAAGAAAGTGGAAAAGTTCAACAGAAAGGATATACCTCTTTCAGTCAGGTTGAGATTATTGAACAATATTGACATGCCTATTACCACTTCATATACAAATTTGGCACTGTTTGCCAATGTGTACATGACCTTAACAACAAACTGTGTACCCAATGCAATCATTGCGAATACTTGGGGATCTGAATATTGGGCAAATTTGTTTATGAAAAATAAGGACAATTTTAGCTATAACAGTCAACTGCTCATAAAAACACAGTCAGATGCGGCTTTCACAATTCACAACGTTCCATTCAGAATGCTCTTTGGGTACATTCAAGGAGAGAGAGCATACTTTTCTTTAAATTGTTACTTACACTTCACGCAAACAGACAAGGCCACAGACGATGACAATGTTTATTTCAAGGGCTCCATGTTTGTTACGCATAAAAAGTTGTATTTCTATTTGAGCTCCTATGGATTGATATCCTTGTTTTCAGTTTCCTTGGAAGACATTCTTGATATACAGCTGATTAAAGGTAAGGATCAACTGGAACCCCTTGAGATGCTTATTTATGATAAACAAAGGTTGAATGTTAGAATAAGAATTGACTTTACCAAGTATTTCAGAATGGACAAGGAATATATAGATCCAAAGAAGTCCGACGACTATTCCAAAGAGGTCATTTCAATGCTTTCCATTAAGGAAAAAATCTTGTTCTTGATTGATGCTAATCATCAGAACTTGGGGAAAAGACCTGAAAAAGGTGGTTTTATTCAACAAAGATCAGTGAAGGATGATGAAAACACAATTAAGGCTTTGCATGCAATTGACTACAGATACTATCATAGAAATCAAACTGAGGAAAAGCTGATACTTTTTAGAAAGAATTTATTAAATGGGCAACCCGTGAGCAAAAATGTCGATGAATCTGTGCGTATTACACATGGAATTGATTTGGATAATGGAATCGATATAATACAGTTCAAAACTAGTTTATCAACGAAGCACACAATGGCTAAAATCCATAAACTTGAAGTTCCTATAAATCTGGATGCATTGGGCTTGTTGCTTTTGGGAAGAAGAAATGTATTTGCCAAAAATTTGTATAAGGAGATATGTCACATTGATTCAGGGAGAGAAAAAGTTGAGGTAAAAAATGATGAAGGTTTTACAGATTCTGAAGGCTTTGCATGGGTACAAGATGGTAAGTTTTACACTAGATCATACAAAGCTATTTTGAGAGAAAGAAGGGTCTTCTATTCAGACGACGCAAAACCCGGTGAAGATGTGCTGAACACCAATGAAATCTTTGTCAAGGATAAGTTATTGCAGTTTAAACAAAATGACAATTTTATCATCAAGATGGAGTTTGGAGACTTTGAAATACCATTAACAGGGGTTATAAGAGCCAATCTTTACTTTATAGTCGAAAGATTGGATGCTAAAAAGTCAATGATATCATTTTATTTTGAAGTTTATCCTTTGGAAGAAATTCATAGCAATCAATACTTAAAAAGACTGTTATTTGAGGTATTGAACAACTACTTGTATAAAAAGCATTTGAAATCATTGATGGTTCTCAAGCTCGCTTTAGGAAAGTACTACAAAAACATGGGGAATGGAGAAGATCAATACATAAAGTGCTTGAAAATAAGCAGTACTATAGACGTTAAAAGACCTGATGGAAATCTTCCTAGTATTCACAAAAGCTATGTTAGGATTAATAGAGTGAAACTTGTTAAAATAATTATTACTTATTACATTCTGAGGATTGGTATCAATACTTGCATGATGATAAAAAAGACATACTTTATTTTGGGTACATTAATAACAAACATACTATTGATCAACAGAACATTGCTGATTGGATTGATCATATCATTATTTTTTAACGTGTACCTAATTAACAATGATTTCTTTAAAACCTGGTACTTAGCGAGAAAGCTCAATAATGTCATGCCAAAGGACGTTGTTATTCAAAGAAGCTTGAGTTTGACAGACTTGGATACATTAATAGCTGAAAGATCATTTAAATTGGATAAAAATAGTGCTTTATTGAAAAACTTTGTGTTGTACACTACAGACAGGGCAGCATACCAAGAGAAAAGGAGAAGTATGGGTATGGAAAGAAATAAATTGCTGGTTAACCTGGATATATTGAACAGAAAGGAGCAGAAGCTGACAAAGGAGGAATACTCCGAATTTATTAAAGCAGAAGCCAAGTACTGTAGGAAATATGAACAAAATAAAGAAGTGTATGGAGAAAACGATCTGAGTGACTACTGCGATGATGTTATCGACAGTTATATATCTATTCAGCTACTATAATACATTATGAATATGTTGTTTTTGTATTTAAAATATCAATTCAACAATATATGTTTTCAAATCCTTTTTTTTTTTAACTTTTTTAAAATGTAAAAATTTTAATTTTTTAAAAAAGCTGTTACATGATGAATATAGTTTTATTTATTGAATTAGTTTTTGGGTATAAGATTAACAAACTCAAAATTAATTTACTTAAAACATGTATATACACAGCATATTAACATCTATAGCACTTGATAATTGTGGTTAGCAATATGTATTAAATGTTTATCTTCTTGGGTTGATTATGAGGACCCACGTAACTTATTTTTAATTCTAATTGTTTTATCTTTGTTCTTACTTTCTCTTACAATAAACTTATGAATCAAATCATCCTTTATACTACTGTTATCTTTCTTGTCTATGATGTTATACTTCTTGATGGTATCTCCATCATCGTTTTCAATATAGTAGTTATTTCCAATAATATATCCGTAATATTTGGTTTGGTCATCAACAGGTACATCGGATTTAAAATCCTTGTCCTCTTTGATGTTGATATGGTTAATGACATCTCCATCTTCATTTTCCATGATGATATCCTTACCAACTTCATAAGTGTTCAAAGGAATACTGTTGTGCTCAATGGAATATATTCTTTCAAGAGGCACATCGTTTTCTGATTCGTGTTTACTATATGCTGATTCTCTTGAAATAATTTCTTTCAATCTGCTTTTCTTCTCATCATTTACTCCATTGTTGTCTTCATTGTTTAAGAATGGTGGCAAGTGAACAGTGTCATATTGTAAATCTTCATCTTCTTCTGTTTCATCACTGCGCAAATATTCTCCTTCACTGTCAAAGTCATCATCAAAGTATCTGTTGGATTCATCATCATGCTGAATTCCTTCTTCAAAGGCATTGTCGTTAACGTCTGCAGATTCCAATTGAGGTCCAAGCTTGAAAGCATCATTGGCAGCAGCCTCTTCTCTCTTTTGTCTTTCTTCACCCAATTTATTCATGTTCTTATCCAAGTCAGTTTCCATTCCTAAGAGCTTTTGTCTTCTATACTTCATTTTGTTGATCTTCTTCATTAATTTATTAGTCTTGTTATGTCTTTTAGGTTTGTTTCTTTTGATTGAGTTGGATGATGAGAACAGGTCACTAATGCTGGCTTCTTCATCTCCTTCGTTGCTAACCCGTCTTTTTATAATATCCAGTTCTTCATTATCATCATTGCTTGTAACACCTTTTGCATTACTCTCTGTCTCAATAATTTCCTCCTCCTTTGGTAATCTGTTCATCCAATCTTCATCCATTCTTTCACTGTTACCGGTTTTATTGGTCTTTTTAGTCAGTGTTCTGGTGTTGACAGTCCAAGTTCTACTTATTGATATTGAGTTGATCTTCTTACCCAACATGAAAACAGCAACAGTTGTACCATGAACAATGATACTTACGACAACCCAAAAGGTCACAATTGGCCAAAGCAAGTAGATAATTCTGTAATATTTGGAGTTCTCTGGAGGTAGGGAGGAAAGGGGAGTGTGATTTGAAACTCCTGAGTCGTGTTTTTCAGTGTACTCCTCCAATGAAGATCGAGCAAGAATGGATGCATATATGGCACCGACACCAGTTGTGCCCCAAACAGAAGTGAACACAGCCTCTCTGAAATTCTTCAAATCAGGAATGAATTTCCACAATAATAAAACACCAGGGATTCTCTTCAAGAAAATCATAACAATGGCCAGCAAGATCAATCTCCAAACATCAAGACCTAGATAATGAGAATTGAAATCCTTCCAAGGAACAATGGCACCAAAAATGATGAAGTAACCATAATTCAAAATCAAATCAATAACTGAACTTAAGCCCGTTTCTTTGGTCTTTTTACTGAACCAACCGTCCCAGGAAAAGGCAGCACCTGCAGCAAAACTGACTAGTAAATCATCCACTTGAAGTATGGACCCAATACCGGCACAAAGAACAGCTAAGATCAAATAAAAGGCCAAAAATGACTCTCTATCAATGGTCTTCTTTTTGACAGCAAACTTAATACTGTGTCTAGCAGTGTACCCAATGAAAACACCAATGATGCACCCAACAATACACTCATAAAGAATTGTAACACAAATCCAATCCTTGACTATATGTTTGACTCTTTTATTGCCATGGAACACAATCATGTTGATGGATATGTAGATAAAGGGAAAAGCCATACCATCATTACAGCCTGATTCACAGCCTATCAAGTTTCTCAAATGCTTTGGAACATGTTCCTTCGCAAAGTTACCAGTGATGATGGATTGGGACAAAACTGGATCTGTTGAGGTTATGCAGGCAGCCAACAACAACCCCTCAGCAATGGAAATACCCGGAAGAATGGCGTATGACAAGAACCCCATGGAAAGCCACCCAATGGTCATAATGGGGATCAACAACATAACCACAGACTTGTAGTGCTTGAGCAAATACTTTTTTGGTAGTTCAACCGCAGTGGCAAAAATTTGAATACATAACAAGATTCTGCTGAGTTCCAAGATGATTGAGTCTCTGTTGCCCCACCTGTTGGGGTCAAACCAGTTCAAGCAATGGGGACCAATGATGATACCGTATATTGTGGATATTGTGGATTCACCAATGTAGAGCTTTTCCTTTATGACGAATGACAGTAAGGAGAATACTATTGAGAAAAGGGATATAAGAGCATATGCGATGTGAGATTTCGTGGTTGACAAATGATCCCATACCATTTTTTGTTTATTAGTGGTGTATGGTTTGTTTTGGTTGATTGTATTGTAGTACTTTTATTTAATGAGGAACATGTAATATACAGGGGGTGAAGGATTATATAGAGCTGTTATTATTGTCATTTTTTTTTTTTTCTAATATAAAAAACGAAAGCAGAAAATAATCCTAATCTGGTAATACCACGTGATATGTGGCTTAAGCAAATATCACAGACTATGTGTTAACAAGTACTGTTGAAGTTTTGTGCACAAAAAGGAAAAAAGATAAGACGTGTAAGCGTGTTCTAACGTATCCACAGCCACCCATGATGGATTATTCACACAGCACATATGACAATAGACGCTTACTGATTATGTAAAAGTAGATCATGAGCTTTTACCTGTTCTCTTGGATGATTGTGGTGGTACAATATATGACAATAGCCATTCGTTGAATGACATGCCCATTTAGATTCCGCAAATTTAGGGGTCTATAAAAAGAGAACACTTACAGAGCAGTTGTAGATTATACATAGCTGCTGATTACTTTTAATTCCAGAAATAGCTGGATGTTAATGTAATGTTCGGCTCAAATCAAATGAAAGTCTCACCCTTTGAAGATACTTTATATACCCATTGATCATTTCTAACAAATTTAGTTCAAGATTAAAATAAAAATATAGTGATTACTCACGAACTTTTAGTTTTTTTTTTCACTACAAATATGTACTTATAAGAATCAATCTAGTTAAACCATTGTTCAACCTTTCTTTTCTTTTGTTAGAATTCAATAATTCATATGTGTTCTTCAATCGACTGTAGTTCAATTAAACATCATTTGTATATTGACTCTAGAACGAAGAAATTCAAAATATTATGTAACAAAATACATTATAAATGTTTTTGTTACCCCATTTTTGAGATTATTCCAAGAAAAAATCCCAAATGGTTAAGTACATCCCAGTTAGGAAATATCTACCGTGAAAAATTTTCTTGTATGAAATTTCTTTTTTTTTGTTTGTTTTGGACAATCCATCCGTAGGAAAAAAAACAAACACCGTGTGTCCATGTAGTGGGTTCTTACTTCAATTTCTATACCGTGATTCTAAATAACCTCTCTTTAACTATTCGAAAGTTTACCAGATAACCCATACAATTCATCTATACAAACAAAATGGTTGCTAGAACTTGTTATGTTTGCGGTAAATTAGGCCATTTGTCTTCCAACTGTACCGAAGAATCCAAATTATGTTACAATTGTGGCAAGACCGGTCACTTAAAATCCGAGTGTACTGAACCAATCACCAATGATAATAAGCAATGTTACAAATGCAGTGAAACCGGTCACTTATCAAGTGATTGTGACGTTTTAAAATGTTTCAACTGTCAAGAAATCGGTCATATATCTAAGGATTGTTCCCAACCAAAGAAGGCCTCAAAGTCAAAGTTCAAATGCTATAACTGTCATGGGTTTGGCCACATGAGCAGAGACTGCCCAACCAGCAAAAAGTCCAGTAAATGCTTCAACTGCCAACAACTAGGTCACATTGCCAAGAACTGTCCTGAACAATCCTAATTATAATTATATAATTCTTTTAAGTATCATTTTTCCTCTTTGTGTATAATCTAGATTATGAACTCTTACGATGTTATTTTTATCAATCAGTTTACTTAGTAACAAGACACCTTCCAAATCTCTGTCCTTTGAGGGTCTATTCTCATAAGTTTGCAAAAATCTCTTTCTACTGTATCCATACAGTATAGGGATATCCTTAAAATTAGGATTGTTATCTTCCCAGGTTTTTCTAAAGTTTTTGATAATTTCAAAACATTCCCACTGTGTCTTTCCAAATCCTAAACCCGGATCAATGATGATCTGACTTGGTAACACATTATTTTCAATCAAATAGTTAAACTTGGAAATTAAACTGCTGCAAACTGTTTGAGTTATATTCAAATCATTTTCTGATTTTGCTTCTTCTATTTCTTGTAGCTCTTCAAAGGTTTCACAAGGTACGTGATTCAAAACATAACTTTTATCTCTATTTTCACTTAATATACCACATAATTCCTGTTTTCTAACTTCAAAATCAAAACCCACGTCGTTAATAATATCAATATCATCAATATTCTCTTTGATCACTTCATTTCTGTAAGTATCCAAGGAAATTATTATTTCTTTATTTTTCTTTCTTATGTATTGTAATATTTCCTTACATCTTTTGTTTTCCAATATAGCACTAATTTGTTCATCGTTTTTAATTGGATTTGTGCTACAGCAACCAACATCCAAGATAACTTCGTTTTCACTAATTTTTAGTTCCTTCATTTCCTTGATGATGTTATCGTATTGTTTGCAGCTCAAATTACCATCAGAAAATGAATCCTTTGTATAGTTCAGTATTTTCATGATTTTCAAAGAATCATTTGTCTCAAAACTTAAGAATCGATTGTTCTTGAACATCAGCACTCTATTGATTCCTAGATCTTCAATTTGAGATAGTTGATTTGTTATAGGCTCGAAAGATATAGGATGAACATTTTCAACTCCATCAATGCCTATTATTTCATTCATAGGACTTAACACAAATGCTCTTTCTAGCATTCCCTTATGTGGAATAATCAAATCTTTGGTGTTCAAAACAATATGTTCCTTTGGTGTATATGAATTTTCCTCACATTTCAAATAATAAATTATATCCAAATCTATAGTTCTTGGACCATTGTCAAACTTCTTTACTCTATTTAAATCATTATACTCTATTTTCTTCAACTCCTTTAAGAGCATAAATGGTGGAAGCTTGGTGTACAAAGAGAATGCCGCGTTGTAGAATCTATCTTGATCATAGTAGTACATTGGCTCTGATTGGAAAATCGATGATATTTTATCTATTTTAGCAACAAGTGGATTCAAACTCAAGTTCTTGATGGCTAAAAATATATTTCCCAATTTATCACCCATGTTTGTTCCAATACTCAAAAAAACTTTATACATGATCTTGTCATCAATAGTGCCCAATATATCAGTAGATTCACTACAAACAGGTAGATTGAAATCGTTTCTTTGTGCAGAATACTTAAAGTCATATTTCTTAAGCTTTAAATCCTCTCTATAGTCTTCAAATGTCCTTGAGCAACTGACACCCACACCATCATCACACTTCAAAATAGCTTGTGGCTTTATAACAGAAACATAAACTTGCTGCAATAGTTTTGTATCAACTTCTTCCTGTATCAATGTGTTGTAAACAACACCACCGGCATCGCTAACCAATGCTTCGACTGTTTTGAACATGCTGTTATCCAAAAAGTTTCCTACATTTGAACAAATCTTTTTAATTAAATTGTCACTCAACAAAGATTTATACTGGGAGTTAATCTTCAATGATAGAGACACATTTATGTACTGCTTTTGCAACCTCTCAAAGGTAAAAACACCTATGTATGTTAGTGACTGAATGTTGTTAATATTCAATGTATAATCCAACCCATCATTGTTGCTGGTAATTAGCTCAATGCTATTTGAGCGTAAATGGTTATTAGGAGCTTCAATGTTGACCACAAAGTTATTTGAAGCCCCGTAAACCACTTTGTTGATATGATTTCTCACATGATCATTGACTTCAACTATATTTTTAAATTTTTGCTTCTTTCCAAATTCTCTCATCAAGGAATTAGATATGACTGCATAGTTCAAAGTAGCGCTTAAATCGTCATTCTCTGAGCTTCTAGAGAAATCACTCTTGTAGTAAAGACTTAGTTTCAAAGCTTGTATTGTTGGGATGTTCCACAGGTTGTTTGCCATATGTACATCTAAATTCAGCTTTTTGATTTGAATAACATCATTGAGCCTTCTACTTGTGTTTCTTTTACTGAAGAGCACAGCACTTTTGTAAAAGTTCATCATGCCAAGAAAATAAGAACAGGTGTGTATTACTTAGTATTGAGCTAATTTTATTGGTTTATATGTGTTTATTTAGCTTGATAAGTACATATACTATAAGTTTTGAATAATTAGATTGTTGTACAAATTTTGAAAAAAATGAAATTGTGATAATGTTATCCGTGAATCTTTTGCAATGTGCATTTCGATGAGATTCGGAGTTAAAAGCTTAAGTGCTACAAAATCTACATTAATAATAAAGGCAATACAGTTATTCATGTAACATTACAAAGCAGTAATTAAGTGAACTATTTATCTATATACAAAATCATTGGAAGGATCAAAGTTGAAGTCAATATCAAACATGAATTTTTCTTTATGAGTGCCACAATTTCTTTCTTTAGTTCAATAAGTATTCCATTTCTTTATAGTATTGAGGATCCATAACATCCTTCAACTCATTCTTATTCAACCATCTGTGTTCAACTTTATCGTTTTTAAATTCACCAGAGAATATGATGCTCTTAAAGTAGAAAGTGTCTTTCAATAATTTACAAGGAGTCTTTGAGATAGACCACAGTTGCATGTTGTCACCACCTAGTTGTTTCAAGTTATCAACACTCAACAAATCAAGACTCTTCTTATCATTGACCAACTGTTTATAAGCATCCTCGCTATTTTTGAATGTAGGGAAGACCCATTTGTTTTGGGACTTGATGACCAAGTACAAATCGTTTTCCAAGGATCTATCAAGCTTAGTGAAGTCATTCTCTTTATCTGCCTTAGTGACTCTACTATTGAATGTAACCTCGTTTTCATTGTTTTTCTTCATGCTTTCATCATTCAATTCACTTTTGACATCCTCAACTAAAACAACATGATCGCAATCAGTTTTTTCTCTTCCGCCCTCATTGTATTCTACATGCTTGTTGTTTTTGAATATTAATTCATCACTCTTGGAGTATTTGTTTAAAAGTTCCATGTCTGGCTTAGGCTTTTGAACGTTTTCAAATTCCATGGTCTTCATGGTTCCAGGGGGATAGTAGTAGTCCTTAGGAAAGTCTAGGGCCATTCTGTTATAAAGACCTTGTTTATATTCATAATATTCTTTTTCATAAGGAGTTAAACTCTTAGTTATGATAGGTATTCTCTTCAATATAGAACCTATTTGTAGATCCTTGTACACCGAATTCTGCAGTAATTTAGTACACTTCAACATTTGTAAATATATATATAGTTGTTTGGTTTCTGGAAACAGGATTAAATTTGGAAAACTATAATATACTTCAAAAGTTTCAGAAATGAAAAAAAAAAAAAGTATAGAGATTCAACTTTCAAATTGGAAAAAAAAATTTTTTTTTTTCTTCCACTTTTTGAAAAAGGAAAATAAATGTCTCTGGGTAAATTATAAACTTTATTGATAATTAAAATCATTTATTGACACATCATTTTATAGTAGCCTAAAAAGAAAGTTCAAAGGTACTGATAAAATACTTTAATTGATATATATCTTATTGAGGATGTTGATTCAATATATTCATCAAGTTGTTCAATTGGTTTGATGGAGGTTGTTGGTTATACATTCCTTGATTGTTCTGTTGATTATAGTTATTGTTCCCCTGTTGATACATCCCATTTGATGACTGTTGATTGTACATGTTGTTTTGATAGTACATTTGCTGTGGTTGTGCTACATTTTGGTATTGTTGTTGTCCATACAAGAACTGCTGCTGCTGAGCATATCTTTGGTTTAAGATTTCAGGGTTTGTTCTTGCTAACTCGGTAGCTTGTCTCTGTGATAGTGGCTTATTTGATATGTTTGCATGGTCTTGGAAATCTAATCTTCTGTTATTAATCTTCGTCACCTCATTTGGGTTGTAATCTGGTTCCTCAAATAACATCCCACTGACCATATCTTTCCCGTTGGTGCCTCCCCATTCAGAGTTTCTTGCCCATTCCTTTTCAGCATCTGTTACCACATACAAAGGTATCGTACTAATACCTGTATCAAAGTTGAAATAGGCCCTTGGACCAAATCCTAAAGCCCATCTAACTCTCAGTTCATGGGGGTCCTGCGCAGATAAGATATTGAATGTCTTGATGATATTTTCAGCCTCTGCTCTTGAGTATGCCTTCACAAATCCATGTCCTTTTTTACCATTTAAAAAACATGTTTGTATTTCACCATATGGCTTAAGTTTGTTAATTAAGTCTCGCTTCGTATCCCTATTACTTACTCCTCCTATGAACAGTGTTCTAGACATGACACGGACATTGTTCAAAGGACAGGTTGCATCATTCATGACAGGTTTGTTTCTGTAATGGATTGATCCAACTTCATTCTTTTCTCCAACAATCAACGTCATTTGATCCCTGTTTTTCCCATTATCATAGTTATCCATTTTGTGATTTTTGTTTTGAGTGTGTTCTTTTTGTTCTGGTATACTGTTTTCGTTCAAGTTTCTTGTAACAATCAAGTCCATTGGATTATCATTCATGAAAAACAAGACCTCCTTCAAGGCTCTTAATTGCTCCTCTTTTCTCTCAATATTGGACAAGGATTCATTAATGAATGGCATTTTGGTGCCATTTTTAGCCTTTACATAAACATGTCTAGGTAAAGGTTCCTTGAATTCTTGTTCCTTATAATCTTGTGAAGGAGCTTCATATGGTTCAGGTACATTGGATTCATATTCCTCATTTTCTTTAGGAGTGATATCAACTTCATCTGTATCTGCATCACTGTTATTTAATAAGCTTTCCTTAAACAAACCTTCACTAATCCAGACTTCCTTTAGCTGGTTAATTTTTTCTACTTCTTCATTGTCATCTAACTTTTCCATGCAGTCACTTAAGAGATCTTTTATGTTATCGGAAAACTTCTTGATAATGTGTTGAAGAGTACCTGGCTTATTGTTGTTATCCAAGACGTGCAAGCCCAAATCATTGCAATTAGTCAATGCAGCTCTACCTAGAGAGTCAACTAAATACAAAGAGCCAACTTTGTGAGAGGGAGATGCCTCCTTGGAATAACGAATAATCAAGTCAGTAACTTCATCTTCCAATTCAATATTCTTCAAAGTGTAGTCAGTAAGCTTATTGATTCTCTTGGCTGATACACCTTTCTTTAAGTTTTTCAGTTCTTCAAGAACTTCTTTAACATAATCAATTGACATTGTTGATGAACTGATTATTTAGGTATAGTTTCTTTTGAAGGTGTGTTTGGTTTTTGTTTCTTTTAAAAGTTATATTGTATGATGTTTATATTTTAAATAGGACGTTGGGAGAAAGAAAAAAAAAAAGAAAGAAAATCAAGAACCCAATTTCGTTTGGCAAGATATTTTTTTTTTAGAAAGATACTCATAAAAGCAACGCAAGTATACGTGTGTTGTTTTATTACGTATGCTTTCACCAATTTAAATAAAAGAAGGTGTTAGATAGAGTAAAAATCATTAGCTTAATATTCTTGTATTATCTTTAACTTTTGCCCCTTCAACTATTCTTTAAAATATTGAAATTAATTTGGATTTACTCTAATTTTATATTTTGTTTTATGCTGATATTGAGATTTAGCACGCACTTCCAATTTAGGAGACTAGGCTATTATATTTTTGCAGCTGGGTAACTTATCTCAATTCAAACCACTCACTTAACACTCATGGACGATACAGTGCACATCAAAAAAAAAAAAAAAGAGAAAATGAAAAATCCACTCTATATATATAATATATTAATTAAAACACCACACAGATGTCATCTATAGAGAAATTATCTATTCAGGGTGTGAGATCTTTTTCTCCTAACTCAGTGGAAGAAATCAAATTTCAAACTCCGCTAACGTTGATTGTAGGAACCAATGGATCAGGTAAAACTACTATTATCGAATGTCTAAAGTATGCCACTACCGGGGACATGCCTCCAATAACAAAAAGTAATGGGTTCTTAACTGATCCCCAGTTTTATAACATAACAACGGTCAATGCAATGGTTAAGCTTCACTTTAAAAATATCAATAATAAACTAGTAATAACAAGAAACAGCTCTTTATCCGTGGATCCCACGAGTGCTACAAAAAAATCCACTTTTAAAACATTAACCAAAACCCTAGAAGATTATAATCTACAGACCAATAAAAAAATCACTCATGAACCTTCGAAAACTATAGCAATAGAGGACATATTGAACAAATATATTGGTGTTTCCAAGCCTATACTTGATTACGTTATCTTTGCTCATCAAGAGGATTCCTTGTGGCCTTTGTCTGATTCTAACACCTTGAAAAAGAGATTTGATGAAATTTTTGAGGTTAGTAGATTCACTAAGGAACTTCAAAACCTAAATGCAATTAGGAAAAACGTAAAGGTTGATATTAAGCTCAGAGAAGGAGACTTAAAAAACTGTAGAGAAAACTTGAAGAAATTCCATGTTATTCAGGATAGAATAAAGAGCTTAAAGAAAACTTTGATGTTATATGATACAGAGAGAGATCACTTAGAAACTCAACTAAAAGACATTGCCGATGCTCAGCAAAATTTGATGAACATTAATCAGTCTTATGTTGACATTGTGAATGAGTTCACTCAGCTTAACAACTCCAAAGATACAATTCTGAAGCAGTTACATTCAATGTCAAGCAAGTATCCAAGAATTGAACTGCGAGAAAGTAGGGGTACTTTAAATAAAGAGCTTAACAGTATTGAGGAAAATATGTCGAAAATTAACGATAATGTTAACAGGAAATACATGCATGATTTGAAAGAACTGAATAATGATCTGGATGCTTGTAACGCTAGCATTGTTGATTATAGTACTAAAATGGGAGCATTAAATCAATCTCAGGAAAAATATGAAAAAAACAAAGAAGAACTTGCCAACCTTTCGAAGAAATTGGATTTCTTGAATACAATTAACAAGGATGAGATAAAGAGCATCATCGATCAAAAACAACATGACATAAACACCTTCTTGATTAAAATCAAGGCTGATGTTGATGATCTAAAGGCTGCTATAAACCAATGTGACACTGAAATTAGCAAAATAGGATATGAGAATAAACACCTTAGTATGCAAACTTCTGGGTTGAATTCTGAAATGAAAGTTCTTCAAAGCAAGCTTGATTCAATAGAACGTGATCATCTTTACAAAAAGGGATGTGATAGAAAAACAATGGAGCAAGATAACACTTTTTTGATACAAGAAATTGATACTGTTCTAAATAATGAATTGTCTGACGAAAACATAAAATCAAAGGAACAAAGTTTAAACTCGAAGATTAGCTTGGTTAAGGAACTAGATGATAACTTGGATACTATTCGTAAACAAATTCTAAGTGCCAAACAAGGATCGGAAAAATCCAACATATTTCATTATAGAAAAAATGACTTAGTTAAAAATATACAGAATATATCAGTTTCCAAGTTTGTTGACAGCAGTCTGTCTAGTGTTCGCGATGAAATGGTCAATGACATACACAAAATAAAGCAAAATATACAATTGGATACAGTGGTCAAAATTGAAGATAACAATCATGAGCTGGAGATTATTCAAGATAAATACGCGAACATGTTGAACAGTCATTATGATACTAAGAAAAAGTTAATGGCACATCAAGAAACATTAAAGGAGAAGTTAAGGCAAAAAAACACAGAAATAAACCACAATGATGTAGCGATCCAGAATAAAGAAAAAATCTTACGTGATCTTCAAATTTCAATGTCAACTTTTGAAGACTCCCACAAGGATAAATTAGACTTAACCTCCAATGATGTCGCATTAACTGAAGAGTATGAACGTAATCTTCAAATTTTGAAGGAAAACTTGGATGATATAAACGATTCTATTGGGGTGAATACAGGGATGATCCAAGTCTTCAAGCATGCAAAAAAAAGTATGATAAAGAAAAAATGTTGTAATATCTGTAAAACATCTTTTGAAAATGACGAAGAAAAAATGAATGTTGCATTAGACTATGTTAATAAAAAAATTGATACTGACGTGAATGAATTAATAAAGGAAAGAGAACTTGCACAGCAAGAGTATGATTCTTATTTGACTTTACGTGGTGCTGTTTTGAAGTTTTGTGATTGTAGACAAAAATTAGTTGATGAAAAAAATGCTCTTAATTCTTTGATCACACTCAAAGATACAAATAATTCACAACTGAATAATATAATGCTTTCAATGAAACAAGGTGAAGAAAGTATAAATCAAAATCATGAAGATATCACATGCTTTGAGAAGTTGCATGATTATTTAAAGGAAATTGTTACCCAGTTGAAAGATTTATCCGAATTGAAGAGAGATCTGGATGAAACGCATCCGAATCAAAATCCTGATATTAATTCTTTGGCGACTGAACAAGAAACTTTGAATCAAAGAAGAAATATTCTAAACAGGGAGGTTTCAGACTTAACAACAGAAATATCAAAGTTGAAAGAGCTCAAGGTTAATAAGATCTACAAAAAGTCAAAATATGAAGCAGAGATTGTTAGATACAAGGAACTATTTGGTGAGGCTAGTAGCTTGAAACAACAGCTTAATAATAAAAGGGAGATGCTTCACGATAATGATATTTTACTGAAGAGCAACATCAAAAGAATGAAGGAAATTGAAGATTTAAACAATGAAAAAAAGTTACTTTTAAAGCAAATGGAAACGGAAAACAACAAGGTGATCAAAACTAAGGAAGAAGAGTTGAATCATTTAAAGAGTAGAGCATCAAGATTGTTTGATCATTTGATACCTGAAATTAAAAAGTTTGAAGATGAAGAGCAACATTTATTAGCATCATACAGACACAAGCTTAATGAAGCAAAGAATCAAGCAAAAACCATCAAGAGCAATATTACTCAAATAAACTTATCGATTGATGAAGGAAGACAAAAAATTGAAGAACTTGCTCAAGAAAGGGAAACAATTAACCAGGCTTTGGAATATTTGGCACTTAAAGATAAATACATTGAAGTTTCTGATAAGCTGTCCAATATTAATGAACAGGAGGTTTTAGAGTACCAACAGGAGTATTCATCAACTGCACAAGAATTGAACATGGCGTTTACTGATCTCAGCAGCGAAATCTCGTCCAAAAAGGGAGAGATTAAACAAATTAAGAACCAAATTGACACTGACATGAAAACAATGAACAACGATTACGCAGATATTGAACAGAAATACCACGAGATCAACTGTAATTCCAAGACTCTGCTGAACATGGAACATGACTTAGATGTCGCTTCCAAGATAATAGAGATGTCCATAATGAATTTCCATTCTAAGAAAATGGAAGAAATCAATGTTCTTTTGGATGAGTTGTGGAGAACAACTTACAAGGGGTCCGACATAGCTACCATTAAAATAGTTACTGAAAAGGTGAAGAAAAATAGCGCATCAAGTGGCAGCAGTGTAGAGAGTTTCAACTATAAAGTGGTGATGTTCAAGGATTCTTTGGAAATTGATATGAGAGGTCGATGCTCTGCAGGACAAAAAGTAATGGCCTGTATTCTAATTAGATTGGCATTAGCAGAAACATTCGGGGTTTCTTGTGGTGTTATAACATTAGATGAACCTACAACCAATCTGGATCAAGAAAACTCTGAGGGGTTGGCAGAGTCACTGCATCGAATTATAGAAAGTAGAAGGTTCCAACAAAACTTTCAACTTGTAATCATCACTCATGATGAAAATTTCTTAAAATACATGAATGCTCAAGATTTCACAGACGGATTTTGGAAAGTGAGCAAAGACAATAATCTGGCTTCCAAAATAGAATGGAAAAGCATTGAAAATTTAATTCAATGATTTTTTTTTTTTTTCAATAAGTACTCTTTTTAGACTTTCATAAGCATATATAAACATAATGACAAGATCATTAATTTTATCTTTTAGCACCTCTTCTTGTGATCGCAGGGACTTTAAATGGTACTTTTAAAGTAGCAACCTTATAATTGCTTTTGGTGATGTTCTTGTCCAAAGATAGAGCATTTGCTTGCGTTTGTGTGATGTTTTTAACCTGGCAGCCAACAATCTTTAGCAATTCATTAATTTTGGAAGGCTTCAAGTTCAATTCCTTAGCCAATGGAGTAATTTCCAAAAAGAAACCGTTCAATTGCAATATGGAACAAATGATATAACAAAGGATTTTATCTTCATTTCTTGGATCAACTATGAATGAGTTATTCTTGGACTTACCAAATGCACCAGATACTTTATAAATAGTGAAATTGGACAAAACGTAGTCTATCAAAATGTCCGAAGGTTTGTTGTTATCAGAGTACTTCTCTAGCAGCTTATCCTTGGAATGCATATTTTTGTTTTTGAACAGAGATATTAATAAAGATGTGAAAAATAATAGTTGCCACTTAGTTGTAGGAGTATTTTCATTGAATTGATTGATTTTTTCAAGCACAATTCCTTCCTTAGCATATGGGAAAGTGTTGATAATGTCTTCTTTGTTACCAGCAATCAAGTCATCTAATCTTATGTCCTTTAGTACCTTCTTGCTAACAATGCTTTCAATTGGGTATATGTCCATTGGGTCAACTGCATCTGGGTTGCAAGCAGGAGTAACTCTTTCAAGAGATTCATCCATTGCAACTTTGGTTGGTAAATTTTCAACTTTGGAGTTGACATTGTCAATAATCATTTGAGAGTTTTCCAAAAGCTTTTCGGAATCGATTCTGTTTCTTTCTATGTCAGCAATAGCTTTTTTAGCTTTGTTTGTACCAAAGGCTTCACCTAATTGATTTCTCTTCGTTGATACTCTTATGTTCTTATCAGAATTTCTGATAGCTGGACTTTTTAGAGACTTTTTACTCTTTGAGATAATTTTGGAATCCTTGAAAAATCTGGTTTTAAACAATTTCATCTTATCATCCTCTATGTTGACCAGATAATAATCAAAAGGTTCAGTGTCATTGCTTGCAATATACTCTAACCTTTCATTTTCACCTTGGATCAATACAGAACCAAAGTCTTCTTCTTTAGCATGTTTTTTTGATCTTTTTTGATATAGTCTAAATTTGGAATCCTTAGGAATGTCGTTACCTTTGAAATTAATCAAACAGGAAGCATTTTCGCTGTCTTTTTCAATTAATGAAATTTTTATATTATCACCAGCCATTTCTTGTTAATAATTATTTGGGTTTAGCTGTTTAAGCATATACTTTTCATACAGTTTATTATACTTATTAGCTTAAAGATAGCATTTCTTATTTATAAAATATTAAAAAAAAAAAACTATAAAAGTAACAGTAAAAAATTATTATTATTAATTTTTTTTTGGAAAAAAAAAACAAGAAAAAAAGAAACGTTTCCATTAGAGGCTCGCTACCAATATTTATAGCACTTAGAACATGTGGAAAAGAAAAAGTTATATTTGAATTTGAAGATAAAAATTTAAACATATTAGAAATAGTTTGAATCAGGAATTATTTGAAAAACAACTTACTCTGCTCGTATATGTACATCAAACGATCTTACTTTAAATGAACTATTTTGATATACTTAATGTAAGTGAGTTTAGTTCACGAGAAGAAGTCAAAGAGCAATACAAGAAAACATTACTAACCCATCATCCAGACAAACTCAATAAATCAACCTCATCGATTAGTGTGGATGATATAAAAAAGGCCTATGATGTTCTGTCTAATAACAAACTTAAACTAGAGTACATTGAATCACTGAAAGTAAGCACTAATGTCAGCATATCTAATGAGGATGAAATTGATCTAGACAAATTTACATCAGTGTACATTGAAGGTAGGGATCTTTTTGAGTTTTACTTAGATTGCCCAAGATGTAAGCACAAAGATAGTTTTTATTTGAACGAGGAAATACTGGAGTCGAATAAAGAACACTTATATGTCAACATCAATTGTGAAATGTGTTCTCAATGGTTAAAGGTTGTCTTTAGTGCAACATAGTTATGAATTGTATATAAATTAGTGGAGTAAAATCACGTGAATAATACACGAGTTATGCTCACTAACGTTTAGCACAACAGATTTTTGTGAAGATTACTAAATTAGTAAACTGTATCTGCATCAAGAAGAAAATACATATCAATTAAATATTTTATTCAATATCATTTATACACACTGACCATTTATTTTATGTCTATCAAGCCCGAACATACTGTTTATATTTTGATTTGTAATTGCTCATCTCACGAAAAGATATAAGAACATTACGGGTTTCTGAGAAAAAAAATTTTTTTTTTCTCTTGTGATTTTTTCATTCAGAAATTCAATCCATTTCTTTAATATGAATACAATCTCATCATCTTCATCTTTACTCATCATAACCCTAAATACATTTAGAATAAATATAAGTAACTACCGCTATATATATTTAAATATTAACACTAAAATCTTTACTGTTAATTTCTGATAAATATTAGATTTTTTATGTTTAATAAGCTTAGATCTATAAAAACTTTTATCAAACCATCCTTATTCATGTCTCA
The DNA here is from genome assembly GCA_030567275.1 of Hanseniaspora lachancei. Lineage (NCBI taxonomy): Eukaryota > Fungi > Ascomycota > Saccharomycetes > Saccharomycodales > Saccharomycodaceae > Hanseniaspora > Hanseniaspora lachancei. The sequence continues at coordinate 4,810 of JAJLRX010000221.1, read as the reverse complement.
AGAACAATCCACCAAGGTTAAACAACCAAAATGGTTTAATCCAGTCACTGATGAAAAACCAGACTCTTTGAAACTATTAAACACGTTAACTAGAGAAAAAAATGTTTTTCAACCAATGTCCAACAACAAATCTGTCTCTTGGTATTCATGTGGCCCTACAGTTTACGACACTTCGCATATGGGACATGCTAGAAACTATGTTTCCATAGATATCAACAGAAGAATCTTAGAAGATTACTTTGGCTATGACATCAACTTTGTGCAAAACGTCACTGATATTGATGACAAGATTATCTTAAGAGCCAGACAAACGTATTTGTTTGACAAGTATTGTAAAGAACATTCTGAAAAGATAGATACGAGCTTCATTGACTCAAAAATCAAGCCTCAATTAATAAAGTTTATTAATAACAACTTGAAGCTGAACATAGTCACTGTTGATGACTATATCAACTGGAAAAACAGCGTTGATATTGAAGTCCTAAAAGTTGAAAATCCTAAGGCTCCAATGTACATCAACTCAAGCAATAGTTCCATCGATGGCTTCAACAACATCGACACGTTGGATACCAATACTTTTTATAATAAAATAAAGGATGTTTTAGTTGCATACTTGGACGACAACTATGGGAAAGAAGTCAATGATCCTGAAGTCTTCATTGGTCTTCCAAGGTATTGGGAAAACGAATTTAACAAAGACATGCAAAGATTAAATGTCAAATCTCCCTCCATTACCACTAGAGTTTCTGAATATGTTCCTGAGATTATTTCATATGTTGAAAAAATCATTGAAAATGGATTTGCTTATCCAACAAAGGATGGTTCTGTATACTTTGATACCGCCAGATTTGATAAATCTGAAACTCATGACTATGCCAAGTGTCAACCGTGGAACAAGGGGAAATTAGACTTGATCGAGGATGGTGAAGGATCATTGACCAGTTCAGAAGCATTAGACAACAAAAAATCTCCTAATGATTTTGCCTTATGGAAATCATCAAAGCCTGGTGAACCTAAATGGGTTTCTCCATGGGGCGAAGGTAGACCAGGGTGGCACATTGAATGTTCTGTTATGGCCAGTGACATCCACGGTTCCAACATGGACATCCATTCTGGTGGTATTGATTTAGCTTTCCCTCACCATGACAATGAATTAGCTCAAGCTGAGGCTCACTATGATTGTAGACAGTGGGTCAACTACTTCTTACATACTGGTCATTTGCACATTGAAGGCCAAAAAATGAGTAAGTCATTGAAAAACTTCATCAGTATCAACGAGGCTTTGGAAAAGTACACCGCTAGACAGTTGAGATTATGTTTTGCATTGGTCCCATGGGCTTCTCAATTGGATTTCAAGGAGGCCTTGATTAATGAGGCTAAAAATTTGGAATCCGCATTTGGTAACTTTTTCAAGAACATCAGAGCATTGAACAATGACTACAAACATGATATTGAAGCGGGTAAGTTTATATCCAAAAAGACTACCGATTTAGAGAAGAATTTGAACATGGAGCTGACTGCAACCAAGCAAAATGTTCACAAGCAGTTATGTGACAACTTGAATGTTCCTGCCGTTTTGAAGTCCTTATCTGAAATCATTTCAAAGTCCAATACATACATTCAAGTAGCTGCTGCTGATGTCAAAATTGAGTACTTATTGAATGTTTGTAAATATGTCACCAAGATTTTAAATGTCTTAGGCTTTGACAAGAGAGATGACAACCTTGGTTGGAAGGATGAAGACAATGAGACTTCCGCTTCAGGTTCAGTTGAAGACGTTGTTTTACCTTACGTTAAGGTATTGTGTAACTTTAGAGATGATGTTAGGGAAGCTGCCATCAGCAAAGATGACTATTCTTCATTCTTAAAGTTATCTGACAAGGTTAGAAATTCAGATCTATTAAATTTGAATATTGCATTGGATGATAGACAAGGTCAGTCATCATTAATCAAGTTTTTGACAGATGCTGAAAAACAAGAACTATTGAAGTTAATCGAAGATAAGGAGCTTAGACAAAAGGAAAAAGAGCAGAAGAAGATTCAACAGCAAAAGTTAAAGGAACAACAAGAATTTGAAAAGAAGGAAAAAGCCAAGACAAAACCAGAGGACATGTTCAAATCCCAAACCGATATTTACTCTGAATTTGATGCTGAAACTGGATTGCCAACTAAAGACAAGGAAGGAAATGACGTTACTAAATCTATGCTGAAAAAATTGAAGAAGTTGCAAGATGCTCAAAGAAAGTTACATTTGCAATATTATCCAGAAAACAAATAGAGTCTTTTTAAAGAATATCATTAATTACACGATCATTTAAATAGTTATTTAGTCTTTCTTTTTGTCAAAAAAGCTATAGTAGAGCAGTATATGTTATATAATGAGTCTTATTTTTTTTTCCTTCTATTCAAATGCATTGTATCTACACATTGGTTATGTTCTTCCAATTACATCACTTACCATAAATCTAATCTTGTTCAAAGAATGTGCTTGATTTGCTGGGATTTTCATAGCTATTCAAAATACATGTAAATTCTGCTGTAATTATCAGACATTCGATCGTTAAAGCGCATGGAGATTTCTCTGCTTAACTTCTTGTAAGAGTAAAATTCAATTGATTTCCACAATTTAACAAATAAGCCTTTGTTAGTTAACAGAAAAGAATCTTCATCAAATAAAGCATACAGAAAATTCTGGACAGAAATTCCTTGTAAAGCACCTGTGGGTGAATGTAAGTAATAGTACTAGCTGGTTCAGCAAAGATATAATTGGGAGTTGACACTCGAAACCTCAATTAACAGAGTAGACAAAATATCTAAAGGTAGGTGAAAATTTATGATTCCATAATTAGAAAATGGGAAAAAACTCTTTGCTTCCAATAGCAATGTTCATGATTGTCGAATCATAACATTTATGGGTTATTCCACCAGTAATTTTGCCTGTCTTATAAATACCGTTAGACTTGTTATTTATTTAGGTCTATTTCTCTAAAAAAACGTAATGCTGTCTGCTCAACTTTTATTCAAGAATGATTACAGACAGATGAAGAGACACGAATCTCTTCATATACACTTTTGGAACTAGAATCTTCATTGTTCAAAAAAATATGGTTTCTTCCAGGACCATAAATCTGTTTATAGTTTCTTTGGTTATTCTTTTTAGTTTGCTATGATGCTTCCCTTCTTCGCCAGAAGGAAATGTAGTGTTATAAACAGTGATTAGTGGTGATTTGACAGTCTTTATATTTTATCTACAATTTTTTTTTAAAGCCAAAAGAATAGCTTTTGAATCCATGATGTAGAGCTATATTGGCTCTTACATGATTCGGAGCCGTAATGTCACAATAAATTCCTCTACTATCTTTGTATGAGTAATATCGGGCTCTTACAATGATTTCAGATTCAACCCTTCTTTCTATTAATTAAGATAAATCAACAACTTGTTGTACATGCTTCTCTTTTGAGACATCAATGCATTACCGCATTTTGTATTGGTGAGATTTTGGTGTGAAGCACACATTTGACTTAAAACATGTGATAACAAGAGGTCACATTTGGCCAATATAGATGAAAGACTGACAGTGTAGCGTTGAAGGCAAAACACTCTTCTTTTCAGCGATATCCCACACTGTTTTCTCTTTCGGAACTTTTCTTTTTTTTTTCGTGGCTTTAATCTTTATGTTTAATGTGGATGTTATATGCTAAGGAATAGATGTCTTTAGGCTACATACAGCACCCCTAAATACATATTAGCGTTAGATGAGTGGACAGCTTACCGAAGAACAGATCCTATCGGAAGAAAATCTTCAGCTTTCAAAGGCCTTAAGAGACCTTTCAGACATTGAAGAAAGGTTAGAAAAAATCGATGAACAAGTTAATCAATATAGAATAAAGATCACCACGCCTGTTTATGATGAGAGATACGAAATCATTTCTAAAATCCCAAACTTCTGGAAAACGGTTTTACAAGTTCATTCCGACTTTGCTGATTACATTCCTGTATCTGACTTCAAATATGTCGATCTGATAAAAAACATTAAAATGACCATGCTAAGCACAACAGATTTTACTTTAAGATTTGAATTTTTTGCTTCCGAGGGGTTCCCTGAACAATCTGTTGAAAAGAAATTTATTCTGTGTAAGGACATTACTAAGTTGAAATACACCAGCAAACTTACTGATGATGAATTATTGGACATGTCGGAGTTTGGCTTTTTGACTTCGGAACCAGTTAATATAACCTGGCCAAAGGAATACGATTCTATCAACCCTCATTTATTACAAGTTAAGACAAAGGACGAAAATTTCAAAAATAGCTATAGACAGGGTATGAAAACCTTTTTTGCCTGGTTTAGCTGGACAGGGTTGAAACATGGAAAGGAATTTCCTAATGGGGATGGCTTGGCAAATTTGTTCATGGAAGACATCTACCCACATTGTCTTAAGCATTATATAGAAGCTAAAAGGGATATTGATGATGAAAAGGGAGCAAGTGATTCTGAAATTGAAGATGATGAGGAAGATATTGAAGGATTTAACATGTCTTTATTAACCAATGCACACGACGAACCTGCTGCCAAAAAAATGAAAAAATAGAATTTAATATATAAAATAATTAGAATCGTGACATTGGATCTTCAGATGCAAACTTTGTTGTTTTCTTTTTTACTTTCTTAACTTTTTTATCTTCAGTTAACTTCAATATTTCCGTTTGCAATTGTTTCTTCTTATTTTCTTTTATGTCACTAGCTTTTTTTAGTTGTTTATCTTTCAATGAAATAACTTCCGTCTTTTGTGTTGCTTTTTTTTTTTT